>PITA01007119.1:46167-94090 GCA_004023965.1 Spilogale gracilis
ATCCCCTGTCCTTTCTCTAAGCAGCAGAAGACAAAGGCGGCAGCAAAGGCTGTTTGCAGTCTCTTGCAGCTGAGCGCACAGATGAAGGGGCCCTAGGGCCGTCCTGCCTCACTGCGCCTGGGTGGGGGGCCGCTTCGGGCCTCTCAGACCCCAGAGGCCTCGGGGATGTGAGTTGTCTATACTTGGCAATGACTGGAGACATTTCCAGCTGTCATAGTGGGTGTTGGGGGTACTGTAGCGTCTAGTGGCTAGAGGCCAGGGATGCTGCATGAAGAGGCCCGACCGTCAGTGATGAAAGAGTCTTAGGTTCTCATAGGACTTGAAGGGACATCCTATATGTCCTCGAATACGTTCGGTGGGGAGGCTTACTACTTCGTAAGGCCACCCGTTGTATTGTTGGAGAGCTCTGTTGGAAATGGTTTCCTTACATTGGGTTGCACTCTGCCTTCCTGTATATGCCTTCTGTGGCTGGGCAGTAAATTGATTCCTTTCCCTCCGAGGAGGTGTTTCCATAGAGAGCTCCCGCGTGAACCCTTGCGGCTCTCGCGCCCCTCACTGGTCTCCCATTATGCCCAGGCCACAACTCCCCTCCTCTGATGTCATAGTCAGCTTCCCCATGGCAAACACAAAGTCTTTCTCTTTTTGCTCCATAGCCCTGTAGCTAGTACAGTTAATTTAATCTTGTTGTAGGAAAGGCCAGCTCTGAAGTGACCAGCCCCGCAGAGAGGACCGCCCCTGGCAGTGAGCATCTGCCGACTACGGACTGGAACCCTAGCACAACGTAGCGCCCCTTGTCTGGTGTGGAGTCTTTGTGGGACGATCATCTTTAAAGTGCACGTGGTGGTGGGGTTTTTTGTTGTTGTTTTTTTTTGTTTGTTTGTTTATTTTGTTTTTTAGTTTGTAAAGGCTGTGAGAAAACTATTTGTAAGGCAGGCGGAGATCTGAGTATTCTTTGCAGTATACTTGCTTCTCGCATATGACGACACAACTAAAGAAAATTCCTTGCACTGCTCTGTGTCCGGTTTGTCGGGTTAATCTGGGAGGCGGTGTCAGTGACCTGGAGTTGTGCCAACTTCCAATTAGCACTCTGTGTAGCCACTGGTGTCATTTTAAAAGTAATTACTGCAAGGAAAAAAAAAGTAATTACTGCATATTTTCTCATCTACCCTGAACATAGCATATGTGTTTCTAATCCCATACATTAGTGCTTTCATCTAAAAGGAAAATTTTCCTAATGACAAAAAGTGATTAAAATTTTTTAAACTTATCTTTGTATTTTTTGAGAGTTATAGAAAAATTATAAAAATAGTGCAATTAGGAATGTCCGTATAATTTCACTGATTCCCCAAATTACCATTTTACTGTGGAGGGCTTTATTGTGTCACCCCCCCACTCCCATGACTATTGTCTCTAAACCATTTTAATAAGTTCCTAATAACTTATCTTTTTTTTTTCAGGTTTATTTATTTATTTTTGAGAGAGAAAGAGAGAGAGCAAGTTCTGGGAGGGGGAGAGGGAGAGGGAGAAAGAAACTCCAACAAACCCCTCACTTGGAGCCTGACTTGGGCCTTGATCTCAAGACCCAGAGGTCATGACCTGAGCCAAAACTAAAGAGTTGGATGCTCAACCTACTGAGCCACCCAGGTGCCCCACTAACAACTTATCTTAAAGACAAGGCAGCATTTCCATATTAACCACAGTGCAGAAAAGTCGCATTGGTACAGTTCTACTGTCTAGTCTAAAAGCCTTTCAGGTTATGCCAGTTTTCTTAGTAACGTGTTTTATACCAGAAGAAAAAAAATTTTTTTTTCCTGGTCGAGGTTCTAATTCAGAGTCGCACACTGCATTTACTTTTCATGTTCTTTTATTCTGCTTCACTCTAGACTAGTTCCGTGGTCTTTGTCTTTTGTGACCTTTATGTTTTTTGTTTGTTTGTTTTTTTAAGACAGGCCTTTGTTTTGCCAAATGGGTCTCAATTTAGGTTTGTCTGGTGTTTCCTCATAATTATATTAAGTTGACATTTTTTTTTTAAAGATTTTATTTATTTGACAGAGAGAAACACAGCCAGAGAGGGAGCACAAGCAGGGGGAGTGAGAGAGGGAGAAGCAGGCTTCCCGCCAAGCAGGGAGCCCGATGTGGGACTTGATCTCAGGTCTCCAGGATCATGACCTGAGCCAAAGGCAGTCGCTTAACCAACTGAGCCACCCAGGCGCCCCACACATTTTTTTAAAAAAAGGTTTTATTTATTCATTTGGGAGAGAGAGAAGAGAGCATGAGCGTGAGCAGAGGCGGAGGGAGAGGGAGAAGCAGGCTGCACACTGAGCGGGGAATCTGTTGTGGGGCTCAATCCCAGGACCTGGTTATTGTAACCTGAGCTGAAGGCCGACACTTAACTTAAACAGACAATCAACTGACTGAGCCACCCAGGTGCCCTGAGTATCACATTTTTTGGCAGGAGTGCCACAGAACTGTGCTGTGTCCTCAGTATATTCGATGGGGAGGCACGTGTTTTTGTTTGCCCCATTACTTGGGATATAACTTTGCTTACTTGGTTAAGGTGAGGTTTCTCTGCTATGAAAATTTCCCTGCTATTAAAGTTACCATGTTTCAGGGGCACCTGGGCGGCTTGGTTGGTTAAGTGTCTGCCTTTGGCTCAGGTCATGATCAGGGTCCTGGGGTCAAGGCCAGCATCAGGCTCCCTGCTGGGAGAAGTGGGGAGTCTGCTTCTCCCTCTTCCTCTGCCCTTCCCCCTCCCATTCTTGCTGTCTCTAAGATAAATAAAATCTTTAAAAAGAATTACTATGTTTCCTTTTTCTGTTTATAAAGGAAATAGATACTTAAACTGGTAATTTCAATCCAGTATGGTAGGTAAGACAGACAGCCAGGGTGCCATGGGAGCCGGTAGAGTTCCCTGACTTGATAACACCTCAGTGGTACCTTAGGGAATGACTGTGAGCCAGCCAACCAAAGGAAACTGGGGAGGATATTCTAGAAGGATCCAGTCCCATGAACTTAGCCATGGAGCCATGAAATGGCATGATATGTTTAGGAAAGTGCCATGGTTGGCAACTTGAGTTCAAACATTGAGTTCTCTGATCATGGAATCCTAAGATAGAAATCGGAGTGTGCGAGGTCTCATGGGAACCCAGAAGTAGAGGTCTGCTCACTCTCTGGATTTGTGGGGTCTCTTTTGTCTCTGAATTCTATAGTCTTCTCTCCCCTAATTAACAGAGCCAAAAGTAGCAGAAAAGTGGAGCATTAGAGGGAAAAATCACAGTATTTGATAGTCATACAAGTTATATCATCAGGGGGTACAGTTTATTTTATTGCCCTGGAAATTGATTTCCTTCTCATACAAGATAATTATCTTTGCAGAAAATTATGTCACTTTTTTCTCTCAATTTTTGAATGTAAAAATTGCTGAAAATAAAGTAGAAAAATGTGCAAATAAAAAGTCAACCCAAACCTGGCTTTGCAACATATATCCAAGAAGCCTGCTTTTCTTTGGCTTCAGTAAGAAGTTAAAATTGTGGAATGCTGAATGAGTGTAGCCTCTCTATGATCTTTGACACTCAGCCAATTTAAAATTTTGATTTCTAAGGGCGCCTGGGTGGCTTAGTTGGTTAAGCGACTGCCTTCGGCTCAGGTCATGATTCCGGAGACCCAGGATCGAGCCCCACATTGGGCTCCCTGCTTGGCGGGAAGCCTGCTCCTCCCTCTCTCACTCCCCCTGCTTGTGTTCCCTCTCTTTTTTAATTTTTAGTGGCAGCATGTTGCTAACTTACCCCCGTGTGAGGTAGCAGATCGATTCGGACTGGCCAGGACTTTTCCCGGCTGCTGTCAGGAAACCCTACTAATTCTCCAAGAGTCTTTGAATTAAATTCATGTCAAGACATTCCCTTTGTTCTATCAGTGAGGCCATCTTTGCAAGGTGAACGTTAGTGATACTGTGAGCAAGAAAAGGGTTATGAACCTCTGTCTAAATTTTAATGATGTCTAGGCAAAAGTACATTTTCAGAAGAATTCCTTGAGGTTTCCAAGATCCTGTAAATTTCTCCCCAAGAGTAATTGCCAGGTATGAGGCTCCCAGAATCTCATTCTTCAGCACTGGAACTTTGCAGTTATCTGTTTTCTGCGTCTTCTTGTTTGGGCAGAGACAAGTAGAGCTTGGCCAAAGTCATTATAAATTCTTTCCCTTTTTTTTATCCACAGTATTGGCAGTCATGTAGGTGCCGGACACTCTGATCTCTACCTCATGGAGGTTGTTCCTGTCTGTTGGAGAAGACAGACAGCTGCATAGATGGCCGTCCCAGACCAGTTAGCATCATCCATAGTCATAACTAGAGAGCCTCAACATGAATGCTTTACAACACCCATGTGGCAAACCATCTTCTTTTAATTGAATTAAAATCAACAGAACCTAAAATTAACCATTAACTGTTTTTTCAATGTATGACATTTAAGGCGTACTAATGGCAGGGCACCTGGATGGCTCAGTCGGTTACGGGCCAGCCTTTGGCTCAGATCCTGACCACGGGGTCCTCAGATTGAGCCTTGCATCAGACTCCCTGCTCAGTGAGGAGTCTGCTTCTCCCTCTCCCTCTCCCTCTCTCTCTCCCTGCTGCCTGTGCTCTCCCACCCATGAATGAATGAATGAATGAATGAATGAATGAATGAATGAATGAAAAATGTACTTAATGGCATTTAGTACATTCACAGGGCTGTCGCCTCTCTCTAGCTTCAAGACATTGTCATCAGCCCATAGGGAAACTCTGTAACTCTTAGCAGTCACTCCTCTTTCCTCTCTCTGCCCAGCCTGTGGCAGCTACTAGCCTACTTTCTGTGTGTCTGGATTTTCCCATTCTAGATGTTACATATAAATGGAATCACAGAACATGTGACTTTTTGTGTTTGGCTTCCTTCACTTAGCATAATATTTTTTTTTGCGGTTCACCTGTTGTAGCAGGTTATCTGTACTTCCTTCTTATGGCTGAATAATATTCCACTACTGAGAGTATTCTTGAAGTATGTTTCGAGATGCACTCCTCCTTGCTGAACTGTTTGGAGTGGTATTTCTAGGATTGGAGCAGTTTCAAGAGTCAACTCTATTTTGTTAACAATTTCTTTTAATCTAGAGAAAACATTTTGTATTCTATCCTCCAGTCTTGTCCAAACCTTTTAACAAGTCATTGACTCAATTCTCTGGTTCTGAGAACTTGGCGCTGACAGCCGACAAGACTTCGCTCTGCCTTGTGGGCGGAATCACTGCTGTCCGTTCAGGCTGTCCTGGAGCAGTGAGAGTTGGGGCGACAGGTAGAGGCTTTTCCACCTGTTACAGGTGGAAATCACAGGTGTGCAGTCTATGCATAGACCAGTGTTTCCTTCCATTGCTCAGCATGGAACTGCTTCCTCTTTCTAAATACCAACAGCCTTTGCTGTTCCCAAAAGAGGCCTAGAAAATAAGTTGGTTTTTTTTGTGTTTTTTTTTCCCCTTTGTCAGCACCAGTGTTCACATACTGGTAAAACTAGAGCTTATTGCCCTGGGAGATAGTTTCACTCCACTGGGCTGTTGGGCAGAGAGAAATGGCCTATCAGTCCATTCTGTAGGACATAAGATGTTAGTGGAATATTTGTAATTCCGATGTTAATGAGTTTCAATGTTTGACCAAGAAACTCTTCCCACTTTTTCCTTCTGGGCCAGGAATCACTGTTTCTAGGCCACGTGGCTTCATCCCTGCCTTCTTGGTAGGGTTTGACCTCTTTTATTTGGCACGGTAATAGGCAAGCCTGGAGGTTGCCTCAACACAGACGTTTATGTTGGGATGAGTAATCTTTTAGTAAAGTTAATTTCAGCCTTTCATGTCATGTCTTCTCATGATAAAGAGTGTGAGTTGCCACTAAGACCAAAGCTCATGTGAACTTTGACATACTTTGTGATCTAAACAAATCTTATATATATGTGACCTTAAAAATAAAGCTTTTTCTTTGACCTTAAAAATAAAAACAATAAACAGGTGACAGTTTTCAATATGACACAGAAGAAGCCAAGGAAAACAGTATTTTGTGTTTCTAGCTCATAGGGTAGTGAGACTTTTCTGGAGGTGCCAGTATTTCATTATCCCCAACATGAGAGTCTCTAGAGTTTTGAAGGAATATTCAGTTAAATCATTCTTCTGTCCTTTAGGGAGAATGAATAAGAGACTTTTTTTTTTTTAAAGATAAGATGAACAATATTTCAATGCCATCGTCAAATCACTCACTCCAGCTCTGAACTTAGTTGAAGTAAGAAATTTGGCAAGAATGGAGTTCCACTGTCCAGGAAAGGAGCTAAACAATTCTGGTTCAACTCCTTTTCTCCTGGGAGCATCTTCAGATCGAGGCGATTCGGTTTAAAAGGAATGGAGTTTGCAGATTTTCTGTGTTCTAAGAGAGTGTAGAAAGGCTGAAAGTAACATCAGAGTCAAACTGGTCGAGTGTATAATTTCCTCTCGCAGATGCCAGACCAAAGGCAGTAGTGTTCTAGTACTTACATCTGCTGTCATTTATTGAGACTAGAATTCTCCTTGGGGTATATTATAATTTCTTCAATATTACAGTTTCTTTTCAAGGGATTTGTACTTAGTAAGTTTGTGTAACAACATATGCATTCCATTTGAAGTTACCTTGCCAGCTTTTCTAGGACTTTTTAGCTTCCCCATAGTTTTTAATGAACCAAGAGATCAAATGAATACTCCCCCGGTTGCCCAGATATGGGGTGATTATGGCTGGTTTCGGCCCAGTCTACAATATGTAAACATTTAAAGAGAACCCCTCTCTAGTATACTCTCAGCCCCGTGGTATCTTCCAACTTCAGAAGGTTACTAACCAGAGAAGCCTTCCATCTGTATTAGCATGTTTCTTTCCCTAATCTTACCCTTTAGGTAATGGGTATGATCTCGTCAGGGTCCCCAACATTGGGGTGAAATAAGAACTGACGAGAGACTAACTGTTGACAGCGAACTCCCCCCACATTAGTGAAACGGCAGGTTTTGAGCTAGCAGGAAGATTGTGGAAGCTCTTTTTAAGTACACATCCCATAAAGCATAATTACTGTGAAGAAGTTCACCTCAAGACTCTTACCCACTTACATCTGTGGAAATCCCAGCAAGATGTTTAGATCACTCAAAAAAAATTTCATGAGACATTAGACATAGCCATCATTGCAAGGTATTTTTCTTGCTGTCCAAATTTGCCAAGACTAATAAAGTATTTAGTAAGCTGAGGTAGAATTAAAATATTATATTGAATAATGGATAAACAGTGTGAAGACCTGTTTTAATTAAATGAGCAAGCTTAATTAAACAAGTTTTAATATTGAGTAGTTTCCCACACCAAGCGAGCCTAGGAAGCATTTGGGTTTGTTATATTTCTGAGAACCTTAGGAATATGTAACGTATACGGGCTTAATTTTAAGCCAAGGAATTTTAGAGCTCGTCACAAATTAATTTCAGTGCTAGCATCCAGAGGCAGAGCAGTCTGACTGGTCTGTAACATACATATACAAACATAAACCTACAGCCCGTACAGATCTCACAGTTTGCATTTCCAGGTTTTAGCCATGAAACAGGTCGAATAATGCAAAACTTGGTAATTCATAAAAGAGCAGTTGGATCCAAACTGTGTTTCTGGCACATGGAATATATTAAGGTGTCCTGCTCAGACAGCTCAAGATTTTTCTAATATTTCTGGAGAAGACATTTAAGACCTTTTCAGTTGCCTATTTTCCAAATAGCTTCCCCTTCCCACTGCCTTCCTCCTTGTTCCCCCTCTGATGAGAAGCATCTCCCTAAAGTCAGGTTTCAGAGAATGGCTCTTACACCCTAGAGAAGACGGAGGTAGAAAATCTGTGTCACAAAGGCGTGTTCCACTTTTCTTCAAGGAGTCTGGGTATTTATGCCAACAGTCAGAGGTCTGATTTAAATTTAATTTAAATTTTTCCTTTCCTTTAGGTAAGACAGTTTCTGTTTCCAATGTCCTGATCTTTTATGGCACCTAGAAGTATTTGGGGATGAATAGGGGAGGTTTGAATTCCTTCTAGAGCCATGTCTCTGGTTTTCTAGATATTGCTAAGATAGCAGATTTGTTTCAAATGCTCCAAAGAACTGGATTACAGTCCAAATGCCAAAGGACTGACCTGCTCATCCAATTAAATTATCTTCAGTTTGCTTCTTTGTATCATGGAGAAGATTTCCATTCCAGCTAAGGTGGGAATGAAAAGATTTCTGTGTTCTAGAACTTCAGGGTTTAATGCATTATGTCTTTTTAAAGTCCATATAAAATGTTTTATTTTTTAAAAGATTTTATTTGTTTGACAGAGAGAGATACAGTGAGACAGGGAACACAAGCAAGGGGAGTGGGAGAGGGAGAAGCAGGCTTCCCACCAAAGAGCAAGCCTGATGTGGGGCTCAATTCCAGGATCCCAGGATCATGACCTGAGCCAAAGGCAGACACTTAATGACTGAGCCACCTAGGCACACCTATATATAATGTTTTAAAAATGTCTTTGGGGGCACCTGGGTGGCTCATTTGATTGGGCAGCTGCCTTTGGCTCAGTCGTGATCCTGGCGCTCTGGGATTGAGTCCCATGCTAGACTCTCTGCTTGGTGGGGAGTCTGCTTCTCCCTCTTCCTCCGCTGTTCCCCCTGCTTTTACTCTCCCCTCAACCTCAAATAAATAAATACAATCTTTAAAAAAAAAAAAAAAAAAAAGGAAAAGGACTTTGCATGCTCTACCCATCCTGAAAGCTGATTCAACATTGGCTTCTATCAGCATCTAAACATTGGTTTCCGGCTGATCATTTGTAGGAGGACCTAGGAGAAATCTGGTCATCTGTTTCTCCTGTGAAGGGGGTTGTGAATGGCCACTAAGCTTTCTAATCCCTTTCTAAATTCGGTAGGATCTTCTGAAAGTGGAGGTCAAGGGCTTTATAATTGAAAAACATCTGTTGCTATCCCAGGGATATGAATTATTTGCATTGGGGTCCCAGGTACATCTGCAGAGAACATTGTGTACCAAGGCCTAGAGCTGACAGAGCCTGACTCCTGAGTCCCCGGCAACAGGAGAAGCTGTAAGAGACAGCAGAGCTCTTCTATAGGCCATCTCAGGTGCTTCTGCTCAGTTCACTACTTGGCTGTCAGTATTTGCATGGGTGGCCGCCATACCCTGGGCTTGGAGGTCAGGCAGTAGTGCTCACTCTGAATCTTGTAAAGAGAGGGGGGTCAGACAGGCAGCTGGATGTGTGTGGGATACTCTAAGGAAGTTGGAGGAGTTTGGGGGTCCAAGGGAATTTGCTGGGTGTTAGAGCTGGATTCTGAGAAAGAGGAGGCTTTAGACCAGGGGCTCAGAGATCCAAAACATCTTCCAGAACATCTTCCAGAGAGTCGGGACAGGGAGTTGGGGCTTAGGGGGAGATAAAAGGATGGAGAAGGGGAGTTTATATTAGATGTGGACTCAAACTATCGCTCTTAATCTAATTTCAGTTCTTCCATTTTTTTAAAAGAGAGTTCCTAAGGCTAGTTGTTATACTCCTTTGTGTCCTTTTTTAAAGTGTGATCTTTTCGTAGGTACTGATAAGACCATTGCTTAGGGTAATAATTCTCTAAAAGCATAGAGGAGGGTGTCCAGTTCAAAGGATCCATTATCTGCCTGCCATTGGCAGGTAGAATCTTATTTCAGTCTCATTAATGACTCACACCCATAACCCTCTTTGATGACTTAACCACGGACATCCCTCAGAGCTGTCCCCTCAGGAGAGCCCGAGAGATGCGGATCTCCCAAGTCCAGAAGTTCGCTCCCAGGGTTAGCTTCAGAAAGCAGATGTCATTGTCACATGCGGTAAGAATGGGGTGCTGCAAACGGTGGCTCTGGTTTCCCAGGAGAGTGGGAGGCGCCTTTAGTCACAGATCTGCTCCCCTGTGACACCGAGCAGGCGCCCCTAGAATGGGACTTCTCCAGCACTAACAGGGCAGCAGGGGTTGAGGTGACAAGGGTCCTTATGGACCAGCGCCCCTTAGGACAGATGCCTCCGTGAGCTGGTACAGTTGGGTAAAGGGAATGCTGATGCCAGTCCCAAGTCAGAACTGTTACCTGTCCTCTGACCCTCTGGCAGTAACAGGTTCCCATGATGCCCTCTTGTTATCTGCCCATAGTCCAGTCAGCTGTCTGCAAGATGCGTCCTCTGACTCGTGGAGGCCCGGGAGAATATTCTCGCTGGCCACAAAGCTGAACTCCCAAGACAACAGAGCAAGACAAAAGGAAAACCTCTTCTGGTTTTTCTTATGTGCACACTTAACGGCGGGAGCCAAGCCTCGGGTCTCAGAGCCGGAGGAAAACCAAAGAGGAATGTGCCACTGGGCTGGGGGGGTGGGGGGGTGCAGTGCCTTACAGCACCTCCCTGCATGGAAGGAAGTTTTCTTGAGGTTGGTGAGTGGCCCAGTGTCAGTCTAACCCATTATGTGTCCAACTTCTAACACGGCAGTCTGAGTTACCTTTGAAGGGCTCCACCCCCGCCCACCAATTTTGCAGCTTTTGGCTTCTAAGATGTCCCCTGGGAACAACCTTTACCTCATGTGCACATGAACCCGCAGCAGAGTGGGTCTAAACAGATGCTGGTTTGGTGAGGACGGTGAGCTCGCCGGTCTGTGAGGCTGGCTAGAATTGCAGGTTATTAGGGCACATACCTGCCTTCCGCCCTGTGACCCTTACGACAAATGACCCAGCAGACAATGTGAAAGAGTGACCATCTCTGGGAGGAAAAGGATCAGAAGCAACCAAGAGTACTCACAGCAGATCTTTACCAGAGTTGCTATACAAGAGGAACTAGTTCCATAAATGTTTTCTCATGCCCATCTAAATTTGGAAAACCAAGAAAGAACTCTCACCATTCTGTTCCATGGGGTGACTGACGTGGTAAGAACCCTTGCCTCCCGCTGTCACCGTGTTGGGTCGCTTAGCTGCGGCAGCCCGGGAGCCAGCGGGGTCCTGCCCAGAGGAGGCGCCTCTGGGGTCTCCCAAACTGTCGGGATAGAGTTTTTCCTTCTACCCTTCTAGGTTCTTTGGAGGATCTAGTAATTCAGTGGACAAAAAAGACAGGTTAACAGGAGGAAAACAGGAGTTCGATAACATGTACACTCTACTCCCATGTCAGCTAATGACAAAGGAAAATGTTGGGGTGTGAGTTATGGGAGGTCACCAGGAAAAGCCTGGTGAACAAGGGTAATATTAATCTAAGTCATTGTCTTGTCTGTTGATAGGTTGCTAGAGATTTAACCACTGCATTGTAACCTGAAACCAATGCAATGTGTGTCAACTAAAAAAGTTTCTAGAGACTTCTAGAGACTTTACAGACTAAAAAAGTTTCTAGAGACTCCTGGGATGTCTTCCTCTTCTTATAAGGGCTCAGTCCTGTTGCATTAGAACCCTACTCTTATGACCTCATTCAACTTTTTTCTTAAAAAGATTTTATTGGGGCGCCTGGGTGGCTTAGTTGGTTAAGCGACTGCCTTCGGCTCAGATCATGATCCCGGAGACCCGGGATTGAGCCCCACATCAGGCTCTCTGCTCGGCGGGAAGCCTGCTTCTCCCTCTCTTACTCCCCCTGCTTGTGTTCCCTCTCTGGCTGTGTTTCTCTCTGTCAAATAAATAAAATCTTTAAAAAAAAAAAAAGATTTTGTTTATTTATTTGACAGAGAGATTGAGATCACAGGTAGGCAGAGAGGCAGCAGAGAGAGGGGAGGAAGCAGGCTCCCTGCCAAGCAGAGAGCCCGATGTGGGCCTCGATCCCAGGACCCTGAGATGGCAACCTGAGCCGAAGGCAGAAGCTTTAACCCACTGAGCCACGCAGGCACCCAACCTCATTCAACTTTAATTGCCTCTTTAAAGACCCTGTGTCCCCCTATAGCCTCAGCAGAGGTTAGAGCTCTAACACCTGAATTTTGGGGAGACAAAATTCAGTTCATAACAACATAACAAGAGTGGCCTTAGTATCTACCATTCACCAAGCACTTTGTGGGCTGGGGGTTGTACCAGAGAATTTACATCTGTTATCTCATGCAGATATTCAAATAAGTCTACAATTTGTTAACCAACTCGAATTTAAATAAAAATATGAAAAAAAATTTTTTTACCACAACTAAAAAAATTCTACAAGGCAGTAGTATTCTCCCCCATTTAATGGCTAAGGAAACCAGGCTAGAAAGTAAGGCAACATAGCATAGACCATACAAAAAGTCAGGATCTGAACCCATTTTAGAGAGTACTAACCCTATACTCATAATTTCTTAGATTTATCAGTGATTATTATGTATGAAGAAAGACCGTGTCACTCAGAAGATTTTTTCCACCCAGAGCAAGAGTCAAAGAAGCATTCTTTAACAGTGTGATGTCTGGCTGAGTCTAGGGAAAGACTGGACATGAGCTGACATCATTGCTCTTGTTTATGTGTCCCCCCAGATTCGCATGTTGAAACCTAGCCCCCTTTTTGGTGATATTTGAGGGGGAGCCTTTGGGATTAATGCCTTTATGAAAGGGATCCCAGAGAGACCCCTTGTCCCTTCTACCATGTGGGACTCAGCAAACGATGGTCTGTGAACCAGGGAGCGGGGCTCTTAACCGACAGGGAATCTGGCCATGCCTTAATCTTAGACTTCCCACCCAGCCATGGTTTTCTGTTACAGCAGCCTAGAAGGTCTAAGAAGATCCCCCTGGAAAGGCTGTTCCAGTAGTGGAGAAGGGCACCTGACATCCATACTTCACAAGTATGGCCCCAGATCAGCCTCTTCAGCATTTCCTGCAAAATTCTAAGAAATGCAAGCCCCAACCCAGTCCTGAACCAGAACCTCTGGAGTGGGATCCAGCACTCTGTTGTAACAGGCCCCCCGGGCAAGCTTTGATGCTTTGGGTTGGAGAAGCACCTCTCGTGCTGTCTTAGCGGAGAGCACTGCTGACGAAGGTTCCATGCCCCTTCTGCTGGCTCCGTATTTATCAGACAACCACGGACTATAATTCGTAGATCCACACTGCACTTAGGGGATGTGCTACTTCCATTTACAAGTATCTTTCAGATTGGGAATTCGTAAAATGGGCTTTACATGTCAGTTTCTTTCTTCTTTCTTTTTAAGATTTTATTTATTTATTTAACAGAGAGAGATCACAAATAGGCAGAGAGGCAGGCAGAGAGAGAGGAGGAAGTAGGCTCCCTGCCGAGCAGAGAGCCCGATGTGGGCCTTGATCCCAGGACCCTGAGATCATGACCTGAGCCAAAGGCAGAGGCTTTAACCCACTGAGCCACCCAGGCGCCCTACACATCAGTTTCTTATGGGCTTGCCCAGCAAATCCATCTAGCTGAGAATGACCCATTTTGTGCTACAGAGGAAGTCCGATTTCTGAGACTGAAACTGAGGCCCTGACTTTGCCCCAGGGAGGGGATTCACTAAGGTAGATGCTGCAGAGTGAGATGGCCCAGCAGCAGTCCTCCTGCCCCACCCCTCCCTGGGCTCTCTCTTTCCTGTCCTTGCAATCCAGAGGAAGGAATTACAGATCAGCAAAGAAGAGCTGCTAGTCAGTGCCCCTTGTCTCTGCATCACGGGCACAAGTGAACTGTTGCATACCTCGCCTTATTTCATGGACCGCAGAGCGTTATTTAATGGTAACTGTAAAAGTGGTAGGTGTTTTTCAATTTGATTCGACAGCTCTCAGGAATAAGCCCATAGGGAAAAGATCCAAACTCCTAGGACCAAAGCTTTTGGCGATTTCTTTTGGCATCCCTGACCTTCTAGATGCAGAAAATCACCAAGTGGTTACAATTTATAAAATTAAAAGAGCTTTATGTTGATTGGTACGAGTATTAGTATTTGGGTGAAGGACGACTTCTGGGAAATTCTTGCGGAGTCCCTGCAACCAGGCTGAGTTATCCGTTCCGTCCACATACCAAGTCATGCTGTTGGGGATAATTAGAGAAAATGAGAGTGAAGTTGGGAAAAGGACAAGGAGATAGAGCTGTCAGTGAGTTTTTTCAGTGCAGCCTTGGGAAGGAGGGTTGGAGAAGCCGAGGGGAAGCATACCCAAGGCCGCCTTACATTTACAACTGGGCTTTATGATCCCCAGGGAGAAGGGGGCTGAACTCTGGCTAAGGGGGGCCACAAGGGGTTCCTTTACTATGTTCTGAAGTTGTCATGGCAGAGTCTGTGTATTATGGAACAACACGGGTTCATGGGGTGTTTTCCCTCTGCTTCAGATGAGCTAAGCATGTAAAAAGAAAAATAAGTCATCTAAATTTTGTCCTGTGTTTAGAAGTTCATCCCTGTGCTTAAAAGCTTATAGTGAGTCAAGGATGTTGAATGGCAAAATATCATTGGATTTCCCCCTTTCAAAATAAGGGGGCTTCCTTGTTGTGTTTTACCCAGCGTGGAAGCATTTGTAAAAATAGTTATGTGCGTTTATGTATTTATAGATCTTTGTGAGTAGAAGATTTAAAATACAAATCATTTCATGACTTCAGGGAAGTAGGACTGGAGAGGGGGTTATTAGCTTGTTTTATATGCCTCTTTATTGTAGGACTTGTAGAAGTCTTTAACTATTGTTGACTTCATAAAATACATCTTAAATTTTATAAGAACTTTCAAGGGCTTACTCACAAACTCGGCCCCCAGTTCTCTTTCTCTCTCTCATAAATCTCTCAATTTCCTCAAATATGAATTCTCCTGCCATGAAAAACTAGGAACCTAGACCCTAAGTCTGGGGGAGATTATGGTATCGTGGATATGGCAAAGTTTCCAGGCAGTCATGAGAATTGAAGAGAAGGCCAGTTTATTGGGCTAAGGATGTTATCAGTGGAAATTCTAAATGAGGAGAATGAGGCGTGAAAAGTAAGTTTTGTGTTTATGTGTGCTTGAGAGAGAGATTTAGATCTATATGTTCTGATGACTTCTAGACCCATCTAGTACAGCCTCCAGCATCTTCTCAGAGACATGCCCAAGAATTCTCGTGTCAGAATTTTGACTTCATGGATACTGCGATTTGTAATAAGCAATGTATGTTTGGTCCTTGTCCCATTCCCGGCATGGAGCTCCTCAAGCCCTTGGAATTTCCAAAGTGAAATGAGTGATGAAAGTAAAAGAGCATCTTCTGTTATTTCTAACAAGCCCTTTTCAACCAGACCTGCGCTTAGGTTCATGAGGTGGCTTTCAGGAAGCCTCTAAAGATGGGGCCTCGTTGTCAGGGAAACCAAGAAGGTGACTGGAATTCAGCTCTACCCCTCTGGCGCCTGGGGAGAAAACAGAGGCTGGAGGTTGAACTAACCACTCACAGCCAGTGATTTAATCAGTCATGCCTCCATAACGAAGCCTCCGCAAGAGAAAATGAGTAATCTAGTAGGTGAACATTTCTCCTCAGTTCTGTGAGCCCCTCTCACAACGTATCAAATCTGAGGAGGGGGTTGTAGGGACCTCCGGTTTATAGCAGGTCGGTCCCCGGCCCTGCGGTTGGCATCTGAGGTTGAGGCCGCCCTGTGGGCCTTCACCTGTGAGGCAGGTAGATGGCGTCGGTGTGTAGACACCCAGGTACGAGACACCAGCTGCGAGGATTGCTTGGAGGGGGGCGACTGCCCATGGAGTTAGTGGCCGGAGTATTCTGAGTATGAAGCAGATGTTTTGATTCCTTTCACTTAATTTCAAGAGAGGGGCTAAGATAGAGAAGCCCACCTCATAGTGGTGACGTCCTTTGTAGGATGCCTGTGTGCTGTCTCTGTATCATTCATGAATCTGCCTGGCTAGACGGTGGTGTTTGAGGTCAGGGGCCATTTTTTCCTATTTCTATTATATTCCCATACTGCTCACATATGCTTGATAAATGGTTTGGGAATGAATGAACCAAACTGTTTCTCTCAGTATGAATGGTCTGTAAGGAGAGGCCGACCAGAGAAACCTACCTGCCTGGTCTGGAAGCCTTCTTAATGTCAGAACCAACTTCCTTTCTTTGATCTTAGAGCCAGGTGTGGGATTTGAAAAATTTAGTCTGTCTGCTCTTGAGTGTGGAACCACAGAACTGTATAACAAGTACAAGTTGCCATTAAGATGTTTTACGATATGCAGTGAAAACACAAATCATGCCTACTACTGTCTTTTCTTGGGCGTTCAGAGGTGTTTGGGATGGAAACAAAATAATATTTGGTGAGTAATTACTGTCAGGCTCTAGCTAGTTAGTTTGCAGATCTTTGTCAGTTTAATCCCTCACTCATTTAATGTGTGTTTTATCTTGATCTTAGAAATGAAGAGATTTGTTCTTTTTTTTCTTTTTGAAAATTTTATTTATTTATTTATTTAGTGCCCCCAAGTAGGGGGAGCAGCAGGCAGAGGGAGAAGCAGGCTCCCCGCTGATAAGGGAGCCCTATGCAGGCCTCCATCCCAGGACCCTGGGATCATGACCTGAGCCAAAGGCAGAGGCTTAACCGACTGAGCCACCCAGGCATCCTGAAGAGATTTGTTCTGAGAAGTTAGGTCATTTGATCAAAAGATGATACATGTTGGGATATCAGAATTCAGGTCATTTGGCTTTAAAGACTTGCGTTTTTTCCTCCACTCTTCTCTGCTGCCTATAACACCACGGCCATATCTCCTCTTCCCTCAGCCCACCACATGGCTTTACGGGTTTCTTCTGTCTTCAGTAGTGTACAGAATTGCTTAGCAGTCCCCTGATAGATTGCAGAGGCCAAGGGCAGACTACCCTACGATGGGCCACTTTGGCAGGAAGATAATTTTGAGGTAAAAGCAGCCAAAACCCAGCAGATTCAGGAAAAGCTCTTTACCTCCCTACGACAGCCTGAAAAAAAAATTTAAATTGAGGATCTGCTCCAGGAAGAGAGCCTCGACCATAGATAATATGTTATACTGTGAACGGGGTCTGTAGACAGGGAGGAACCAGAAAGGCCTGTTTGATCCAAGCCCTTTATGTCCCATTGTTTCTGAGTGGCCAGCAAACATTTGTCTACCAGACATTTACCCTTTTTGTTCTTCCTGAAGGTTGCATTCCTTCCCTTTTGAGGTCCCAGACCCGTTATTCGCTTCTCAGTGTCAGCATGACGGACATACCTCATTTTGCCTGTCTTTGCAATTTCATGTCTGGGTAGATTGCCCATTACATAATTTTAAATTCGATTTTCTCCTGTTAATCTGTCTTATATCCATCTGATCTTTAATACAGCTAGAAGGACCTGAAGGGCAAAAGAAATTTCTTTGTCCCTGACAAGATCATTCCCTGTACTTTGGACCAGCGGTTGTTAGGTTGTGTAGGAGAGGTAAACTTTCCCCTCTGTCCTCTTTGGTCTCAGTGCCTCGAGCCTTGCAGATCAAGCTGACGAAAGGCAGAAAAACAAGAGAAAAAAATAGATTACATGCCCTTTTGCATGGGAGTTCCAAGCATTTGGAATAGGGGGCTATATACTGTTTTAACAAAGGACAGCATAGTGTGGAGACAGAGGGAAGGGGGGTTGGGATCTTCTGGGGGTAGGTGTGGGCTGTGGGAAGGTAACTAGGAAATCTATGATAAATGTGGTTTTTAGTAAGGTTTATTATGCAGATAAGAGCCTTCTCAGGTGATAAGAGTAGTTCTGGAGTAGTTAGTTCTCTTCCTTGTCGGCCAGAGAAAGACTTGCTGCTTCTAGATGCTTCTAGACCGGAGAGGGAGTGCCGAGAACTGACTGCTTTCAAGCTCAAAACAATCCTGGCACCAAAGGGGCGTATTTCTGGGAGTCATACTATGGTCTTTTAGTTTTCTGCTTTCATCTTCTTGGCCAGCAGTTACTACACAGTAATATCATCTGTAGTTTTGTTTGCCTTGCCTTGATATATTTTAGTTTCAGATTTCTGACCAGTTACAAGCCGGCATTTTGGCTTACTAGACTCCGAGTTTTTTTGGTGAATTCATAAAGTAAAAATATTTTGTCATTAAAGAAAAAGCCCATATAAAGCCAAAAGTGTTATTGACCAGCCCCTGGCATTGGCACACTCCCCAGGTCTCTGAGATGGTGTTCCATCTCAGGACTAAAGAACTTACAGGGGAAGGCCAAGCTCCGCATCTTTTTTCCGCAGAGTTCCCTAGACAACATTACTTTAACTTGAGATGAGCAAAGAACAATTCAAATAGAAGAGGAAATAGAGGGGTGGGGACCGGAGCACAACAGTACGCTTCCCTACCTATGTGCTTATTTACATAATTGTGTTTTTATAACATTTCCTGTACTTTTCTGTAAGCTGATAGTGCACTAATTATAGATTTTCAAGAGAACACTTCATTGTACCCCAAATTATATAGTGCTTTAAAAAGGTACCTTCTTACTGGTTTACCAAATACCTTATAAATGTGTAATTACGTAAAACAATTCAGGGTGCAGAATAGAAACGGCCCGTACCGTTCACAGATGTTGGTATTGTTACATAATTGAGTACAAGGCTTTCAAAGATGTATAATATTTTTTCTTGTGTAAGAAAGAAATGACTCATTGTAGTCCTAATGTGTCGCAGAGACTTCTGCTCCAACAGAACGCACGTGTTCCCTTTGGAGAGTTCTCTATAGTACATTGTCAATGGACTCGCCTTTGTGGATGGGAAAGTGCCACTTATTCCGGCAAATTACCTTTGTGGTGGATGGGCCTGCTTGTTAGACGGCCTGCGGGCACCTGCGTGAAGCGGAAGCGGGGGGCTCCTGTTTCGTGGCCCACCTGCACACAGCACCCCCCCTGCCCCCACGCTGGGCGCTGGGGAGTTGTCCCCGCCCTTCGCAGACTCAGTCCTTGAGAGACCCACTGGGCACCTGTCAGCGCTGGCCTGCCCCGCAGACTGGGCGGGGGCTGGCTTCCTCCTGGACCGCCTAGCTCTTCCTCTTTTCCATCAGTTCTGGCTCCATCCTTAGACCCCAAGGATTCAAATTACGGGGAAGGTAACCTCAGCGGAACACAACTGAGGAAATAAGATTTATTAAGTCCTGGGTTTAATGTTAAATTTTCAATTTCATTTTCAGCACTGTTGTGAGAAAAAAGTTGCTTATCTTAGGGTATTAGAATTGGAAGGACTCATGTTTCTGATGAAAAAACAAAATTGAAAAAAAAATTAGGTTAGGCTTTGTGTTATTGTCAGTTGTCCCCATATTTTTCTCTTCAAAGGGAATTGTCTTTCGGGAAGAAGCTGGAGATACACACAAACTTACTCATTCTCTCAAAGGTTTTGATATTAGCCTTGAGAAAGTCCTTTTCTCTAAGGAAACCTCTCTTTTAGCAAGAACTTTGAAAGATGAGTTAGGAACTCGGCTTCATGTGTTTTTATTGTTTTTCCTCTCACCTCTGTTTTTGTGATTCATGCCTCAGAAACTGCCCCTAATGAGATCCTAGCACCACTGGGCTCCTTGTGGCACATTGATCCCTTCAGCAAAAGACTCAAGTTCAAGGACCAGCATGGCCACGAAAGAATAAACCCCAGAGTAGAGATTGATTCATAACTGTAAGCGGGCCGGTGTTGAAAGTGGTGCATTATGTCGGCGCTGCATATTGCCATTATCACTTACGTGTCATTAAACAGCTAACCTAACTGATTGATTTACTTTGTGTTTAACGGCCTTTTTCAATTAAAGGGGGCAAATGCTGGGGAACTGGGTCGCAGTATCAGAAACCATTTATTTTCTGCTGTTAACACCCGCGTCACACGCTCACAAGTGTGGGCTGTGTCAGTCTTGTGCTGTGGGCTGCACTGCTCTAGTTTAAATGGTCTAAACAAATGACTAATGGGTGGGAGCAGGCCCTTACGCTGCCTCCGGAGCTTTTCTTCCATGCACTTCCATTTGTGTCCCTTAGCTGCACGCGTGGGAGGGGTTACTTCGGGGTGGATCCCGCTCTTTATCTTGCTCACATTCGTTTCCATTTCAGGGACCCTGGATGTTTCTTTATATATGTGTATGCGTTCTGTGTCTGTGTATCTATTTAAATATCCTATAAACCATACTCTAAATAAAACAGGTAGTTAAACACTATCTAGCATCATGACCTAACCCTTAAGCTGTGAACTTGGCAATTGCAGGACAGGTGTTGATAGATCACGTCCACTTGGTCCCTGGAACCAGGGGCAGGGGTGGGGGGCAGATTCGTGCCCCCTCCAGAGAAGCGCTTGACTTTTTTCTCCAAGTTTCTGTGCTGATAACTGGAACCAGACATCCTAGTTCCTTCGGACGTTGTTTTATTATCTTACAGGCTATTATGGCATTTGGATTTCACAAGACTAAGCTACACACGGTATTTCTCAAAAGTGCCTTTGCGATAGATGGAGAGATTACTGTTACTCTGAAGCTGAGAATTTGAACCATGAACTGACCCACTGTGTTTGCCGTCTGTGTAAAAGTTTGTTTTAACAGTGCTAATTACTAAGCAGCTGGATTTGTGGAAAAGTGCACAGCAGTAATTTGCACCTTACTGTTGCTTTGCCATGAAAAAAAAATCGTGAACATGTAACACAGGGTGCACACACTTGATTGATGAACTTCCAAGGAGCACATCTATCTGGGGATCTTTAACAGTTTGACTTTTTGAGCATAGCATTTGGTTTCTATATTTGCACTTCTGGGACACTCATTTTTACCCAAAGAAGAGCTGTTGAGTGCCACGTAGGACATTTTAGAAACAGGAGGGTAACGTTCTGTAATAAGACTCATGGTCTTAAGTTACTGTGTGCTTTTGTTTATTATGTTTTGCTAGTTTTAGGGGGAGAAGAAAAAAGGTTTCCTTTCTAATCCCTTACTATCGACATAAAATCATGAACTAGAGCCGTCTGATTTCAGTGTTTCGGCGATGGTGCTAAAACAATTGTCTTAGTTGCAGATCCAAATGGTTCTGTTGGATTCACATCCTGAATAAACCCTTCTACATAACGAGCCCCTACCAGACCTAAACCAGCAGAGTTTTGCGTTGTGTTGTGCTTTGGTCTGTCGGAACAACTCCAAGTCTTGGGAAAGAATTTATTTTTGCCCCGTGGATGGGTCAGAAACATCTGCTCCAGGGAGTTTACAAGCATTCCTTGTTGACCTGCGAGCCAAAAACCCAGATAGGGAGCTCTGACTTTGAAAGCGACACAGTCCACGTTTTTGTAAGCATATATTCAGATGCAGTCCACCTACCTCTTATTTGGGTTTCTGGCAGACAGAAACTTTTAAAAGAAATGCGTGTTTCTAAAAAGGAATGTGAAAAATTAGATTTTCTCTCCTAGCACGAGTTTTTCTGTACTTTTAAGAAATCCTGCTCCTGGGCAGAAAGGAGAGGTTTCAAAGGAACCTCATCTCCATATGGTTTTACTCGATAATCCTTTATCCAGCATCTTCAGCCCTCATTCCTTTGCTTTCTTGCCTGTGGCTACATTTCTATCTCTGCATCAATTAGCACAGTGATTTATACAACAAGCAAGCCGTTTAGAGGTAATGGCACACAATTAACATCTCATTCCACCATAAAGGGTGTGCTAAACACCCCAGTCACTGCTCTCTCTGTCTGGAATTGAAATAAGTGTTTGTCCTGATTCATATGCTATCTGATGTGAAGTGGGCCTGCTTTGTGCTGCTCTACACCATTAATCTAATTATAGATGGCTGCAAATGAAGTGCTGTCTGAGCTGGGAGAGGGAAGAAAATAGCCTTTTGTCATTTAGCCTGACTCTGTGAAGCAGGATCGCACTTGACGGGGCAATACTGCAAAATGGAAATCTCCGTACTATTTGCTGCCTGTTGCATCTTGTCTAACCGCCGCCGCATTGTAAACACGACCGGGCGCTCATGTAAATAGAGCTGTAGATCTGCTGTCATGTGGGTTGTCGGAGAGAGTCCTCCGAGTGCTGTTGGATTAAATGATGCGTCCTGATTGACAGCTACCTCGAGACCGGGCGGATGGAGTTGTCACCGCGCTCTGCTCACAGGCGGCGCCGCGGCTGCAGCTGCACAGACTCCGGTTGTCCACCTTCTGCGCCGGGGGCGTCCCTCCCAGAGAGGGGCAGCTAGCCGCGGGCTCTAACTCTCCGCGTTTCTGGGAGAGTTCGGTCGGCGTGGCTTTGCTGGGCGTGATGCTGAAGTAGAGGGGAGTGCGTTTTGCAGGGCAATGAACCCTTGCTACGTTTGGCCCCCAGTGGTAATGGTGTAGCCCACAGAGGACTTAGGAAAGGGAAAAAAAGTTGACTTAAGATTCTGATTCCACCTCAGTGTTTTTAGAGACACGTCATGCTTTACAGCGAGTTGTTTCTGTCACTTTAAGGACACTGACAGTCACTCTCCAGCTCAGGAGAGCAGGCTTTCAGGGGCACACCCTTGGGGTCGGGAGGTGGGAAACTCTGGGGAAGAGAGCCCTGTGTCTCAAGAAATGTGTGGCCACCTGACTTGGTGAGGGTCCATACAGAGGATGTTAGGGAAATCTATGTAATATAATTCCCAGGAAGGTTCATCATTTACCCTTGACCGAGAGGACCCATGGTTGCCATGCAAAAACAGGAACTGTACATCAACTCCTCATTGTTTTGGAAGAACCACATAGAAAGGGAAACCAGAGGTGAGCTACGTAAAGAGGAAGTCACAACTGAGAAAAGAAGTAAAGCAGAATGCAAGCCCTCATCTCACCAGGGAGCCCACCCAGACCTCAGAATCTTGCGAGTGTGAGCACGCGGGATGTGTCCAATCATTTAAGCTCCCTGGGGGAGATGCAGAGGCCTGCAGCAAAGTGTTCCGTGTGACCACCTGAGTGGGGTGTGCCCACAGCCCACGGAGCCGTGCATGTGTGCGTGTGTGTGCGCGTGCATGCGCGTGTGTGCCTGCCTGGCACTGGGGGCCGGGCCCATTTGCAGGGTGTTTTCCTTAACTGATCCGATCAAAAAGCATATATCCTTCCCAAACTGGGACCGCTCTCTCCTTCTCCCCCAACTCTGACAGCTACCTGCCCACCAACTTTCCCCCTTTTGTCAGGTTCCGTGTGAAGAGCTCCACGTTCAAGTTTAAAACAATTCCATCGCGTCCCTTTTAATCGTCCATCTCTCGTAGTTTTCATCCTGATCCTTTCATGTCTGCTCTGATCCCCTTCCCTTTCCTCCTTTTGAACTTCTTGGGAGAAATATTCTTGTTAGACATGGTTTTACGTTGTAGGCACCATACAGTTGATTGGCTTAGAGACCCGGGCTGGGGTCGTTAGATAGCACCTTGTTCCTTCCCACTGTTGTCCTGCACGTCCTGGAGAGCACCTGGTCTTGGAGCTCACCTCCACCGTGAGCTCTGTTTTTCAAGCACTTGATCATTTGACTGCGGTTTGAGCACCTCCCTCCAGCCACAGTGACGCTCCATCTACTCAGGAACCCAGAGCAAGTCCACGCAGACCCCGCCAGGGAGTGGCTTCTAATCCCTCAGGACCTTGCAGGGTGAGACCCTGCTGGCCCCAGAGGATTGTACTTCCGTGACCTGTCGGCGAACCTTTCCCATCTTGGACTCCCACCCCCAAACATCAAGTTTGTGGTTTCCGCACTTGCAAACAGTAACAACAACTTAAAATCCAACCTCTCCAGGGGAGTTTTGCAGAACGCATTAGGAACAGTTAAATGCCTGGAGTAAAACCCTGACCCTGCGTGCATCCCTAGAGCATTTTCCTGAATTCTGTCAGTGAGTTGCCTGCTCTGCCTGGGCCCCCTGAGATTTCAGAGAAGCCAGTAAATAGCAGTTTTGATCATAAGCTCTGAAGACCCTAATGTACACTCTTAAGTGACTTCTTTTCTGGCGGCCTCTAAAAGCTCTTCTGGTTAGCACTAGGCGGTTCGTTCTGCTGGGCCCGGATGCCGCGCCTGCTCCGTTCCCATCCCGGTTCCATCCCGGCCGGCACCCCGTGTGCTGCTGCACGGGCCAGCCCCGAGCCAAGATGTTGTTTTAAGAGGCGTGTTTGTGTGGGCACATTGAAGGGGTCAGGGCAACATCAAAGGTAATCTTAAAAAGAGAACCTTCTCCCTGCCTCCTCTTTTTTTGTATTCAGAAAGGTCATTTCTTCGCCAGCTCTTTGCACCCGGGCCTCTCCTGAGGCATTTACCCCGTTGTTATTTTTCACTTGTGATTACAATAAGTCGCTTATCCCCCAGACAGATTTAAGAACAATAAACAAATACAAAAGGAAGAGGAACATCTCATCAATAACAAAGACTGCATCTAAAGGAGTTGAGTTTTGTGGCTGCTTTACATCTCCTTCCAAGCAAAGCAGGAGTCCTAGGGAGAAAGGAATGCAAAAGATATGAAAATTATAAAAATAGTAAAAGGATCCAGTTTTAGGCAGGATCTTGTCATTTCTGGGGAGAAATGGAGCTGGGTACAATCTTAGCTCTTTATTTATATTAAGGCTTGTTTGTGATATAGCTAAAATTAGTTTTTAAGCTTATCCACTGTGGTGAAATGTGAGAAATCATGTTATCCTCAGTGGAGAGAGATACTTTCCCTGAATTTCAACTTCTCATTTTGAAGTCAAATGGTACGAGAAACAAGGTCGGGGGGGGGGATCACTCTGGGTGCTGCCCGGACCCCGGACAGCTGGGCCTCCCCATGCAGGCCAGTTGCAGCGAGGGAGCCACCGAGGGCGCCCACAGAGAAGCGACTTTCCTGTTCACTTGCCTCCTCCTACTGAGGTTGGATTTTATTTTCTAAGGCAGACAAGCACAGATACGAACACTGTACAATTTGGTACAGTTACATTCTGTCTTCTTTCACTGTCCACCACCTCCCCCATAGTTTGATGAAGGACCTTGAGGTACAATTCATTGTTGATGAAGAGTCTCTCTGCCCAGAATGTTTATTAGACTGACAGCAGAATGCACTCTCCTTGCTTTTCCCTTGCCACTTATGACTCAGATGAATGTTAATAGGAGCAAAAAGCTTTTATTTGCACTGTAATTTCACTTAAGGATCGTATCCTTCAGAAACTGGCAGGCACTTGTATGTCTTGATTGCAAAACACACACTCAGGAGTAAAGAAACATGCAAAAGATGTTATTAGTCAACCTGTCACAGTGGCAGCTCTCCTCTTGGGGGCCTCCCCGCCCCTTTGGAGTAGGCCCTGCAAAGAGCAGGCTTGGGGACAGTCCCCATCCCTGTCCAGAATGAAAAGGCTGAGTTCTGTGTTGCTTTCACGTCCCTGCCGTCAGGATGCCCCCGCAGGAGGCTTTGAGTTGGCCAGCTTTTCCCTCCAAGAAAATGGAGCCTCCTCGGTGTTGTATCTGTCTTATGCCCCAGCCCCCTCCCGGGAGAGCGGGGGGAGTGCCATCTGGTAGGAATCCAACACTCTTCAAGTGGTGGTTTTAACTCCCCCAGTAACACCTTCTCAGACCACTTTAGTTTGTTTCTTTTTGGACAGACCCAACCATGGCTCTGATTATCTGTCCAAAGAGATGGGGAGGGTTTTTTCTTGCCAGGGAGAAATTCGCTTTTATTAGAAATGTTCTGTTTGACTGAACTCCCTTTAATGCGCGCCTAATTGTTGAGAGTCACCTACAAAAGGTGGCATTGAAATGCTTGTTTGTGCACAGCGTTTCTTTGGGCAGTTTCCCGGTGTTGGTATTGCTGTCTCTTAGGGCACCAGATACTCCTTCTGCCATCTTAGGCAACCCTAACTGTCCTGCTGCCTTGGAAAGGCTACCTCACGTTGTGCCTAAAAAGAAAGCTAACTTTTTCAGTAGTGAATATAACATATTGTATCCCTAGAAAAAAAATGGAATTTTAAATATTAATTTGCCCCAAATGGACACAGAAACCCTTTGTGTTAACTTCTTGGTGGCATAGCCTCTCTGGAGGGGAGTGGGAAGCGTGAGACAGCGATCTGCTGCCATCTGCTGGCGGCTGTTCGCAGTCACCCTTCTCCCTCTGGCTGACCCAGCCAGCTCCTGCCATTCTGGTTAATGGGGAGACACTTCTAAGCCTCTGAGCCATGAAAGAAACACAAGGAAAATTCTCAGTTTTCTTTACAGAGTTTTGAGATACTTGTCATAATGAGACAGGGTGACCACTATTTGTCACTAGTTACTGGAGTCGTTCTTATTTCAAGAAATTTCCTAAATAGCCCACATGTGCCAGAAACAAACGAATGCATTTTTGGTTTTTACTACAATAATTCAAAACCATTTGACTTCAGAGATGTTATCATTTAAATTTGAAAGCTAAAAATGGATGCTGCATGAATGCTACATTTGAGGAAAAGTTCTTTAAACTCATTTACATTTTTTTTTCACCTCTTAAGTATCAGGTGCGTATCTTAACCAGATTGGCTGCAGAACTCAACAAACATATGCTGGAAAAAGTGGCCGAGGACACAAGCAGTATTCTGCGTTCCCCGATGCCTGGCGTGGTGGTGGCCGTCTCCGTCAAGCCTGGAGACATGGTAAGGACCGTGCCTGTGTGTGGGATGGGGCGGACTGAGGCATGACCCTGCTCCGTGCGGCTTTTTCTTAAGTCCTGTTCCCCCACAGGACAGTGAAAGAGCTTGTGCACATTCTCTGTCCAACTGGTGCACACTTGAGTTGGGTTGGTAACAATAGCCCTTGAGTGCCCCCTCCCAAAGACCTGAGACTAGAATACAAATCAGGCCACATTCAATCTGTTCATTGACAAATTTAGTATTTTGGAAGTATTTTATTTAAACTTTCTATGTACTTTCTAGCCTTCTGGGCTTTGAGCATCCTTGAAGAACTGATACCAAGAAATAGTCCTTTGATGGGGCAACTTTCTGCACGACTTCTGGAATAAACGGGAAGAGAACTAAGGAAAGTTAATTCCGTAAACCACGTGGTATCAGGGCCCTTCTGTTACTTGATACATATATTTTAGGATCACAATTTGAAGCTTTTCATCTTGACTTTGTGACATTAAGGTACAAATCAAGGCTATATTAATATTTCCTTATATGTTTAGTCTCACGATAAGATGCTATGGACAGATTAGAGGGGTACATGCATTTCATAGAACATGGATAGAAATCTCTGTTGATTTGTAGCAAAAATAAGAAGAAAACAAAGATGCAACCAGATTTCTAGGGGACACTTAGACACTAGCATTTTTATATACGTGCTGGAAAATAATGGCCAAACATGATTATCTTCAGTGGATGGTATGGTGATTCCATTTTGTGTCTCTGGTAAGTTACATGCTTTTATATGTTTTCCTGTAAAGAGGCATTAAAACTGCCTCTTGTATTTCTGTATTTACAAAAGTAAAATGTTGAGAAAAACTCACATAGATGGCACTGGCTTCTAGAAAGATATTTACAATAAATGAAAATTAAGAAAAAAAGATCAGCTTCAGTTGTTTAAATGATTAACCCTGAAATTGGTAAGTGAAGTTGGAAAACTTACTTAGCAATTGCTTTTACCCAAGGATACTGAAATGGAACTCTACCTGCCTTCTATGCTTTTCGCATAGAAGAGGTTCAGTAGCTATGAATTGTTATTCTTACTTTGAGGGCAGTGACATTCCTGGAAGAAAGTGCGCATTAAGACTGCGTTAGGGGGCACCTGGAGAACTCAGTTGGTTAAGCTAAGCGCCTGCCTACTGCTCAGGTCATGGTCTTAGGGTTGTGGGATCCAGCCCCGCCTCCAGATCTTTGCTCAGCAGGGAGTTTGCTTGAGGATTCTCTCCCTCTCCCCCTACTCCTGCGTGCGAATGCATACTTTCTCCCTCTCTAAAATAAATAGGTACTTTTTTAAAAAAAGATTTTATTTATTTGACAGAGAAACAGTGAGAGAGGACACACAAGCAGGGGGAGTGAGAGAGGGAGATGTAGGCTTCCTGCCGAGCAGGGAGCCCGATGCGGGGCTTGATCCCAGGACCCTGGGGTCGCGGCCTGAGCCGAAGGCAGACGGTGCCCCTAAGATAAATAAATCCTTTTAAAAAGATGCCTATAGTCACACACTGCCTCATCAGAGCAGTCAGTGGAATCTTCTAGCAACTAGACGCGTAGGTTGGTAAATAACGTGGTGGGTTATTTTGGGATTTGGTGTTTTTTTTCTCCCCACTTCTTAAGCCTTTTCTAGAAGCACATAGGCTGCCATCCTGAGCTTGCCAATCCTAATTGTGTGGCTTTAATTATAAAATCACATTTGCACTTAAAAATTAAAAGTATTTAGCTGAAATCCTTACTTTTCCAACACCCGAGTTAAAACCTGAAGGGAAGGCTGGAGAGGGCTCGGATTGCGATCTCGTTCCTCCCCTTGGCACCCTCCTCCCTTAAGCCACTCCTGGGGCGGAGAAGTGGGAGCGCGTGGCCTCCTGGTTTCCAGCAGCTGCTTTCTCCCGGTCTAGCTTCTCCAGACACCAGAGGGCTTACGCTTCATACTTTCCATTTCCTGGCTAATAACTTAATGTGGGAAAGCAAGGCATTTGGTAAATTGGAACAATGTGGTATTAGTCGTTGGTTCATTGGGATAGCTCAGATACTGTAAACCACCACCCATAATTAAACGTGGGTATTCGAGAAGGGTTTAAGTTGAGAATTAACTCTTCAAAATACGTTACTATGGTGTAATGGGACTCCATGTCGTCCTTTAAAGTCAGAATTGGCTCCTAAGGTCTGAGTTGTTCGCCTTACCCAGAAAGGAATGTTCTTCGCACGCCTGTGCCTAGGCCGGTCAAGGGGAGTGAGTGCTGGCCTTAATTCTTTTCTGCAGCTTCCTGTGCCGCTTTTGGTCCTTGCACAACTTCCTCTCTTATTCTGTGCCATTGTGTTTTGATAAAACAGTGTTTTCTCGTGAGTTACTATTTGCGAAAAGTGTCCCCGACAGCTAATAGCTTCCCCAAATGCAGGGGGAGAAGTTTGATCGGGGATTCTTAATAGCAACTTCCATAATTAGATCTGCCTTGTGTAATTAAAACCCAAGAAACTCTCCTTTGACCAAAGGCAGAGCACTTACTCGAGGCCATTATGAGAAAAGAATACTGGTAACTTTTAAGTTTTGTGGTTTCAAATTATTTTAGCACCGCGAGGCATGTTGTGCTGGTGCTGGCACTAGCTGAGCCCAGTGCTGCTCTTATCCGTGGAGGGATAACGGAATCCGTCGTCCCTGTGTGTTTTCCAGGAAAACGACGTAAGAGACAAATGGGGGCCTACAATTATTTTTTTCTTTTGAAAAAAACTTTTTTTAAATAGTTTAAATTTCAGTAATCTGTAATGTTTATATTTAGGTTAAGTTAAACCTGATAAATCTTAAAATGCTGGCCTGGCAATAATGTGTCCCACAAAATGACGGTGGGGGGGCAGCGACAGCGACACTGTTTAGAAATCATAGCTGTACTCGGCTTCCTGTGGGAAGGTCTCCCTTCCCTGAGCACAGAGGCTGTTTTTGTTTTTTTGATTCACACAGCAAAAGTTTCTGATACCTTTCAATGGCTATTATATAGGATTTGACAATAAATGCGGCACTAAAGTCATTTTTTAAATAATTGTACAATAGCCTTTTTCTTTCTTTCTTTCTTTCTTTCTTTCTTTCTTTCTTTCTTTCTTTCTTTCTCTCTTTCTCTCTTTCTCTCATTCTCTCTTTCTTTCTTTCTTTCTTTTTTTTTTTTTTTTACATGTGGGAAGGGGTTCCGGTCAGTAGACAGTTGAATGCATCCAAGCGAAGCAGGAGTGGACTGCGGAAAGTCGGGAGTCACACATTTAATTCAGAAAACAGTTGCTGGAATGACTTTGATATGCCTTTAGTCTGTTGGGGTTTTTTGTTTGTTTGTTTTATTTTTTGGTAATCCAACCTCTGAAAATATTTTCATGACTGATTTTCATTTCAGTTGGAAAAATACCCATTTCTCTGTATATTTAGCATCATTATAAACTGAGGGCCCTTTACTCAAAGACAGTATTTTCTGTAACTTGCTCTAATTTTTAAAATGTCTATCTTTATGATATTCTTGAACAAGAATATTAAAAACACACCTCCTCTCAGAATAACGGCAGAGTGTACTTGCCAGATTCTGGCTGAGCTGCCGAAATGTCACACGATTTCCATTTTGACTCCGAAGTGTAAAATAAAGTCATCAGAGGCACAGTTGTTTTGTTAGCCCTTTGATATCAGAAACGAAGCAAAAAACAGAAATAAAAAATAAGGCAACCCAAGGGGAGGTTTTACTGTTGCAGTTGGTGAGGATTTCTTCTGAGTTAGCCTCCAGTGCAGCAGACCTCTCAGATCTGTACCACAAATAGCCGTCTTATTCAATACAATAACAGCTGAGACATGAACCAGAAGTGGGCGGTGTCCATGCTTAATGTCTTTCCTTCGTAGTGATCACGTTGTGACTTACTAGTTCGTGAGACCAGGTCAAATCATAGATTGGTAGTAAGTGCCTGTTGCTGGTTTTCTTCCCCCATTGCCTGTCCAGTATCAGTAAGGCAGGCCCTGGGAGTATTTTTGTGGGGCCGAGATGGGCAAGATCCACTGCGTAATGCAACCAGCCTTTAACAGAAAGGGGAGAAGGCGTTTGGGACTGTTGTTCTCGTGCATGGTGTCCTGGGCAAAATATGGAATCCTATAAAGTGCCCCTAAGAGAAGAGAAAATCTGTGATTGTTAATAGGAGTACCCCCCGGATTTCGCCCTGATGTTTGTCCTCCTCGCCTTTGCTCCTTCAGGGCTTCTAGGGGAGGGCTCCCAAGCAGTGGGATGGCCAGTGACTCCGGGAGACCCAGATTCGCCATTGTGGAGCGCGGTATTCACACTGCCCCTTTGCCCCCAAACCCTCTCCTCTGTAACTGAGCCCATGGCCGATCTTGGGGAAGCTGCAGATAAGCTTGGCAAGAGCCCTCTGGTTTTCAAGCCGTGAAGAAACAGATTTGAAACCTCCTTTGCTCTCAGGTATTTAAAAGTTTTATTTATTCATGAGGGAGAGAGAGGTAAGAGGGAGAAGCAGGCTCCCCACTGAGCAGAGAGCCCGATGTGGGACTCCATCCCAGGACCCTGGGATCATGACGTGAGCCGGAGACAGATGCTTAACCGACTGAGCCACCCATGCGCCCAACCCTCAGGTATTCTAGATGAGAGGGGTGGGAGTGGTCCCTGCTGACCTGTGTTTGGCAGGGACCTGTGCTCCCCGCATGGCCCAGTCCCCACAGTGGCATCTTTCCCCGGCCGAAGACCTGGCCCAATGGATCCATTCTCCAGTCTCTGGATACCTTGGTTTACAAGCCTAAAGTCATTACAGTAATTAAGTTTTCATATTTGGTAGCAGTTTATTTGACAAGATGCCAGTTTTCTGCCGAAACCTCAGATTGTATTCCAAAGCATGTATAAATCAATCTGTGCATTCATTATTTCACATTTTTAAACTTCAAGTGATAAAACATTACACACATACGTCCAGAGAATAACACAAGTACTCGATGCTCTCTGCTCTTCTTTACAGTATTTGCTTCCCTTTGTACTTGACAATAAAAGGCTGCTTCCTCCGTGAACTTGCCCCAGCACCCCTCCCTAATCAAATTCCTGTCCTGCCTTCTTCAGAGGTCATGGCTACCCCAAATTTGGCCTTTTTGTCTTTTCCAGATAGCATTCCTTTTTCAGTGTTAAGGTTAAATTTCGTTGGACGTAACAATTTGAGAATTTTTACAGTTTAACTTGATCAGTATAAGAGAAACTAGAACAGGTCCGTCAGTAAGTAAGTGTTGTAGGCGAGTCTCCTGCAAGTTTGGCCTTTGATTTTATTTTTCGGGAAATGATCTGCTTGGGATTAGAGGCTGTGTTACCCTGTTCTTAACCATTTTTGAAGATGGCAGTTTGCAACCTTACCGAGAGTCAAAAGATCTTTCCTTGCTGTTTTGCTTAAAACCAAAAACCAAAAACAAACCAAACCCCCCAAAACATGGGATCACTGAGTACTTGAAGACAGCATCCTTCACGGAGATACAGAGAATCCAAGCTGATCTCTTGAAGGTAGTGTGAGTTCTTCTCTCCCTCCAGGGCCTTTGGCTCCAGGTCCCAGCTCACTTCAAGGGCAGGAGGGAGAGAGGTTTTCCAGTTTAAGGAAAACTGGGCTTGTACTGGCCACCACTCCGTATTCCCTCCCCGCTCGGTCGCCCACCACACAAAGCCAGGGAGCCCCAGGCCGCTCCGGGCCACAGGGGAACGCAGCCACTGTGGGGCAGGCGGGGATCCCGAGTCCCCCCCAGCCAGCAGCCTCCGTGGATGCGGCACCCCTCCTTGCGCGTGCCCTTCTCAGCGAGTCAGGCGGTGTGCGGTGTGCGCACGAGCCCATCGCAGGAGGCCTAGGACTGCAGATAAGGGGTTTGGTGGCATTTCTGTCGCCTGCCTCCTCTTTCTTTGTAATTTGATGATGGTTCCTTCCCTCGTCACTGCACTGCTTAAATACTAGACGGTCTCCCGGGGTCTTCCTCCCTCCCTCTTTACATGAAGATGTTGGGATGTGAATGCACATTTCTTCTTTGGGAAATATCAAGGGATATTTACCAGCCTATCTTACGGGCTCAGAAAGAGGAAGTTATTATAATCAGATTCTAGCAGTGCCTTTTAACCAAATCTGAGAGGCCTTTTTCTTGTCGCTGTTAACTGCATCTTTCTTCAGATCTGAGGGCCATAAAATGCATTGCATTCAGGCACCTGTGTTCTAAGTAGAACAGCCTTTAAAAATGTAATTGAAGGATTTTCACTTGTGTGGCGTCGTCGTCGGCAGGGTTGGTAGTAATCCACGCTTTCGGGTGGCCCGGGGCAGCAGAAGGGGGGACCGTGGCGGGCCGGGAAGCCCTCCGAGCCTTCTGTCTCATTTGGCAGAAAAACACAGAATGTAGGACAACAAAAGAAGGCTCCCTATTCCATAAAAATTCTTCCTCCCCCCGCCCCTCTTCCCCGAAAAGGGGACTTAATTTTTCAGCTGCACACAGTGATTTGATGCTCACTCTTGCACTGAAACAGTTGCTGTCTGAACAGGCAGGAAACAGTTTTCTTCTAATTGCTGAAATCATTCGGAAGTGCTTCGTGCCCCGCTTCTCTACGGCAGATGCTGTGCATTAATTGGCCTGCGTAGAAGTGACCCAGGGTTCCTTGCAGCGGGCCCAATTTTAGGCAGAGGGTTGAAATAGCTTATTTATTATTTTGCAGAATCTGGCATACATTATGTGTGAGCCTGCACGTGTCGCATTTCATGGTCTGCACTTTCTAATGTCATGTGGGTTTCAAAACCTGTGTTTCTCTGGTAATGTACTAGCAGCAGGTAAGCTCCAAGTACCATCCATCAGGAGCTCATTTTTGATCCAGATACCGCAATGACGGATGAACCTGTCTTTTGTGTGAGCGCTCGGCACAGTAGAAAGCCATATGCCACTGGCACCGTTTCCTGGGCGTCTTTACAGTTGCCCGAGAAGTGGGCTGACGGGGGTAGAGCCCTCGGCGACTTTCTGTCCTCTTCCCTCCACTGAAAGGACAACCTCTTTGAAACCGCCCTGGTTTGGGACCACAGGCGAGGGTGGGGGCCACCTTCAAGGAAATCCGACTCCAGTCCTCATTTTCTTGATCAGAAATAGGACGGCACCCTCTTAATAGGGAGCCTTGTTTTGTTACTCCCCGTCTGTTCAAAACAGACCTTCACCCATTAGAAGGGCGTCCCCTGTGTGGGAAGAGCACAGCTGTGACCGTAAACCTCATCCCATCACTGTATCACCCCCATTTTGTGGCTCTGAAGGATGAAATTGAGAAATGGGATACTGTGCAGTCAGCCTTTACATCTCCAATTTTAGGCCTTTGCCATCATTTTCATGCTTTTATTCCAAATCAAATAACATTAGTGAGCTCCACCACCTTCGGATAAATGTCTGCACTTGAGCACAGCTTTCAAGTCTGGACTTTTGGGGGTTTCCTTTCATGTTGGTGGAGGTCCCCCCCCAGCTCGTTCTTTCCCGCACTTTCTTTGAGCTTTCTCCGCGCGTTTGCGGTGTGAACGATACAAGTTGCCAAATGTGTCCCGGTCTTAGCGTGCTCTCCAAGAGGGACGCGTGCGGGAGAAGGTTCTGGGCCTTTTCATCTTCGGGGAAGGGGCGAGGTGAACTTGGTAGAAGGATATTGGGGGCTTTAATCAGAAATAGGAAGGGGTTTAAATCATTAGCACAACAAAGCGTACTATAAGCTTGAAGATAAAAGTCTCTGGGGAGAGAGTCCTCTGAAAATAAATGGGACTTGATAGATTTCCATATCATTTATAACTTCCCTTAATTACACTTGGAAGACTTGCCAGTAAAACTGGAAAATTGGCAGCCTATCTCCATTAGAGTCATTTTGCCGACCATGGCAAGCAGCTGGCTTTACTGGATTTTATTTCCCATCACTCACAATTAATCATCAGCTGGAGATGTCTGAAACTCTTCAGCACGGAGCTCTGCCGGGCGACATTCAGGCCTCCTAACCATGCGAAAATCTGCTGAGTAAATGGGCCGGGTTTTCCCTCCAGCTTACTCATTCTGCAGCGAGGCAGGCCCCTGCTTAATGAGTGCGCGCTGATAATCGGATGCGAATGTGCACCTTGACCCCATGTCAAAGGAGAGGACGCCAGAAGCCGGATGAAAGATATGGGAGCGGGGCCTGCAAACTTTACACCAATTAGACCGGGAGCGGGCGAGTACATCAGGCTGACTGTGTTTATCGAAAAGACTTGCGAGGCTTGTGACCATTTTGTAAGCCCAACGTTGGGGACCTTCTGTCACAATCAGTGAGCCTTTATCAGATGATGCACAAGTGTTAGAGGAGTGTGTGCGCAGAGCCCTCGGTGGCCGTGCCCGCCCACGTGAGCCGTCCCTGTGCTCCCAGCCCACAAGCACCTGGGGAAACGTGGAAGGTGTCCCCACAACCCTCCGAGCCCTGCGCGCAGATGGGCCGCCCCCTCTTCACCTGGGGCTCTGGGATCATGGGCGACAGGGCGCTGCACGGAGGAGACACTGCACAAAGCCTGGGCTGAGCACCCATGACAGTGCAGCCCATGGTCTCAGAGCTCCTCCGACCGGGATTGTTGAGGGATGAAAGAGTGTGAATTTAGATCAAGTCCGTGTGTAAGTGTAACAGGACTCCACTGCCCAAGACGTCCCTCAGTGTTGTGCAACTTCCAAGGGTCCTTTCTCTTCTAGGAAAACAGACTACAAAACCTATTGCTTAAGTGAGCAGGAAGGGAGCAGTGAATTACTTAGAGCTCCATCCAGACCTGGGTAGACATGGAGACTGGCAGTCCCGGGTAGGGGACCAGGAAGGGAAGGGAGGCCGGAGCTGCAAGGAGCATGAGGTTCAGATGTGGGGTTCAGGGTGGTGCTGCGGTCGGGGCCCCTTGGAATCCAGAGGCACTTTCTTTGAAGTCCTTTTAATCAGATTGCCAGAGTGACACAATAAAAAAGAGAACATTTTAACTTTGGGGCTTCCCCACGTCTCCTGATTACCTCTGTCTAAATCAGAGGTTTTGTTTTTCTGAGTAGCGTGATTGGGGTCCTGCCGCTTGAGTCACCTGTAAATCACACAGGGAATGAGCACCCAGAGCCGGCGAGGAAGGACGGCCGACGGGCAGCGGGGGCAGAGCCCCGTGACCTTGTGGCCAGTCTCCGACTGCCCCCACGGTCCTGCGGGCCCTGTTCTCCACACCAGTGTGGCCGGCTCAAGCCTGGTGTGGAGTCGTGGCCCAGACCCCACCACCCCCTGGCGTGGGCCCTGTGGCATCTGGCTCTGTGCCCCCTCGGTGTGACCACTGGAAATCTGCCGGCTTCGTTCTTCTCCAGTTTCCATTAACTGTGAATCGCTTACTTGAAGATCCCACAAAGTCCCAGTGAGGGGCGCTCTGTCTGGTCAGTAGATTCGGAGCCGTGGGCCGAGCAGCTGAGAGGGGTCAGCCCTGCTGCAGAGGGGGTTGGGTTGTGGCACCCCTCCCCCCCCCCCGGAAGCCCACCGGGCTGGGCGGGGGCCAGAGGCCAAGCTCGCGCAGGCCCCTGCCTTGGGCCCTCGTCCACCCGTGCAGCGGAGAGCGCCCAGAACCCAGAGGTGGGGAGCCGATGACTACTCTGTGGAGACAGTTCCCATTCTGTCACGTTGAGTTCCAGTCCCATTTCCAGAGATCCACCGGGGCCTGGTTGGGACGCAGTGTCAGGAGGCCAGGCTGTGGCTCCGGCGGGGTTTTTGGCGGGAAGCCACGTGGCAGGTGCTCCGGGGGGTCCCTGCCTGCCTCTGAAAAGAGAGAAAGGCCCCGAGGGACGACTTGAGGGGGTAGCTGTGCGGCCGCCCCGCTGCTGTTCCCTCCGCCGCAGGAAGGGCAGCCCTTGCGTGCGGGCCGTCCACTCTCCGTGGAACGCAGACGCCGGGGGAGAGCGAACCGAAGCGGGCAGCGAGCGCAGAGCTTCAAAGCCCAGCTCCCCGGCACGGCGTCTCTCCTCCGTGCCAGCACCGAGGCTTTGGCATCCCCTCTCTTCCTAGATTTCTGTGCCAGGAAAAGGCAGCCCACCACCTGATCAGCGGAGGAAAGGAAGGCGCGGGGCGCAGGCAGCCCCGACTGCCAGCGAGACAGCTTGTGCCGCGCGGGGGGCCGGGAGGGAGCTCGGGGATCATCTGCGGAGTGCGGGAAAGAACATTCTCCAGGCACTTCTGTGGCTCTGGGCCAGCACAGCCACACGGGCGTGAGTGTCCCGAAGCCCCAGCCCAGGATGCCCACCAGCACCCCAGAATAGCCAGCCAGTTGCCCGAGGAGACTCAGCTGCACTGTGTCAAAGACTGGGAGGCCCTTTTCACGGAAAGAGGAGAAAAATCGGGCCCAGCTCCTTGGTGCTCACCCATCAAAGGCAGCGGAGAGAGAGTAAAGAGAGCAATTTTCGGTCTCAGCTGCCTCCTGGGGGGAAGCCCCAGGCTTCACCCAGGGGGTGCATATCCAGCCCCGCTGGTCTACACTCGAGGACCAGGCACAGCTGTCAGCAGTCATCCCCCGTGCTGGAAGGCACCTTCCAGGGGCCGCCTCCTTGTTACTTGGCACATCTTGCAGAGGTTGAGACAGTGGTCCCCTGGCTGGCTGCTGTTCCCAGCTCCCCAAGGCAGTAGACAGAAACCCTCGAGTTTTGGGTAACGGCTTTGCAGAGAGAAAATTCGGGTCCAGGGCAGTTCGGCCCCTTACCGTGTGCACTCAATTTGCTGTTCCCGGAATTTATTGTGCACCATCATCAATCTAGAACATTTCCTCCCCGTTCAGAAGAGACCCTGTGTCCATCAGCAGCCACTCCCCTCTTCTTCCTAGCCCCCAGAAACCACACACCTTCCCATCTGCGGAGACGTGCCAAATCTGGACATTTCACATAAGAGGAAAACATTTCATTTTGGCCACATGTCTGTGGCACTTGATGAAGACAGAGGGAATGGCCCTTCTCTGCTGCGCCCCCCCCCCCCCCAAGATTCACTTGGAACAGGAAGTGTTAGAGGTCATTGCTGCTGTTTGGGTCAAATTCAGAGCATTTGACAAAGAATCTCTTGGTGGCTTTACCTGTGAGTGTTGTTGCAAAATCAGAATGATTTAAAACTTGTCTTTTTTCTGTTTGTTTTTCCAGGTAGCAGAAGGTCAGGAAATTTGTGTGATTGAAGCCATGAAAATGCAGAACAGTATGACAGCTGGGAAAACTGGCAAGGTATGTCCCCAAGTTCCCACCAGCCCTCGCCAGCTCTGTGACAGGAAGCAGAACTTCCGCCTTTGGATCTTGGATGGTTAGGCCTGGAAGGGACCGTGGAGGTGGCCCCTGCCAGGGCCTCGCTCCTGCAGAGCAGGACATTAAGATTGGGAGCTCTTCCCGCCTGGCACCCGTGTGTCCCTGCCTCACGGAGAGTCTGTCTGATGCTCAGGTAGTCAAAGAACAATTGTTCTTCACCTTAATGTCTTTCAACTTAAAGGGTCTTTAATTTTTAATGTTTACATCTGTCTCAGAGGCAGTTAGTTGTCTGAGACTTACGTGACACAGTAGGAAGTGGTTTTAGAGATTAGAGAAATTAATGTTACCTCTTCAAGATAATGTCTCCACAAAGAAAACAACTCTAGACAATTGTAGACCGAGAGGAGCTGAAAGCCCATGTACACGTGGGACATAATGATTTAGGGAGGAAAAAAAATGCAATCGTATTTGTCCTCAAACTTGTGAAGAATAAAACTTCTCATATGTATTTTCTCCTTGGGGAGAAGAGAAAAGCTCTTTTCATCATGACTTCATTATTCTTCCCGCTTCTGCAAAGATGCCACCCACAGCAGAGGAGGCTTTTCTGAAGGACAGTTGGCTTTGGAAGTATCTGCATCCTGGAGCTGGGCACGGGGGGCCGGGCACGGGGGGGCTGGGCACGGGGGGCACAGAGGCTGCTGAGGCCTGCTCCGCGGGAAGCCGAGATCGAGCCCTGGGGACTTGGGTGCCCTGGCAGGGAGGTACTGCCCGCTCACACTGTCCTTTGCATCAGGGACACAGCCTCTGTCACCCTAAAAGGAAGTGAGGCTGCTGCCCAGACTGGTCAGGCTGGAAGGGGCTGCCGTCGGCGGGGCCCGGTCTCCGTGGCGTTTGGGAGAGGAGAAGGGCACGATTTTCGAATCCTGTCTTCTATATCTGATTCCTCTTCTAAAAGTGAACCAAAAATGGTCTTTGTTCTTATAGAAATTGTTGGTTTTGCTCTTTGGGATTATTTAACATTTCTGCTTCATTTGTGTCACGGAATGTCCAGCCGTGATGAGAACGTGGCCTCATTTCGGGAGGCCCAGAACACACATGTTCTGATGCATGCCACAGGCCCCGAGTCGCAAAGATGAATGTGGCCTGAGCTCCCTGAAGGAGCACGGAGCCCTCATCTGTCAGTGTGTTCAGGGTCCCCACAGTCTCATGGTGGCTTCCGGGTCTCATGTGGAGGCTCAGCCGATCCCCGGCCGTCAGCGGCCCGGCGCCGCTTTCAGGGTGTTGAGGGGCTCTGGGTCAGCTTGTACTTTGGCCTGATCCCTATCAGCTGGAGTCCTTCCTGCCCATCCCATTTCCTTCTGCGCCCCACTAGGGTGCCCCAGGAGTGGCCAGGGTCCCAGCACAGAGGAGCGGGCCCTGGTGAGCCTCAGGATGGGCAGTTCTTATCTGGAGAGCCATTTTTCCTCCCAGAGCAAATGTTCACAATGGAAACCGCTCCTCCGCGAAGTCGGCACAGCATGAGAGATGAGTCCCGTGCAGACATCGGCAGGCTCCGATCGGATGCAGCCTCTCAGGGCCAGCAGCTCCCACCAGGCCTTTGAAGTCGTCAGTGCGTGGGGGTCACGCCATCCTGAAGGCTCCCAGTCTGGGGTTCAGGGGAGAAGGCTCCCTGCTAGCCTTCCACTTCCCCAGGCCAGGGCACCGAGCCTGCCGTCCCGGATGTTCTTGCCCGTTCGCCGGGTGCCCAGATGGCCAGGGGGGTCTAGTCCACCATTGGCCCTCACGCCCAAGCAGGAACCTCCCAGCACGCTGGAGGACTGCCTCCCCTCCATACCTCCCACTCATTTTACAGCTGAACACAAAGTCGGGAAAGCAAAACCTGACTGAACCTGAGATAAGTCCGCAGACTGTGAGGGCACAGGGGTGGTGGTGGGGAGGGGGGTCAGGGCCTGTTCCACGGGCCACACATCTTCGCAGCTTTTCCTTGCCGGTCAGTAGGAAGTCTGTGATCTCAGGCCGAGGACTTTCTCCTGTTACTTACTAGTGCTGTTCCGACGCTTGTGTCATTGTGTGGGGATTTGGTTGGGGTTTCGGTTTGGGAACACTGAGTATACCGCTGACTCCCAGGGACCGTGTGTAGCACCAGAAGCCGCGGCTGAGCTCAGGAGGGCTGGCTGTTGAGCGCGCACATCAGCGCGCCTGGTTTTTAGGGTGCAGTGCAGAGCCCCGGGCGTGGTGCAGGGCTGGAGGGCACAGGGCAGTGCAGACTCCCCTGGACCAGGGCAGGTGGGGGGAGGGGAGAGTGGGGAGTCTCAGCCCTTGGGGAGGACACCCCTGTGCTTCAAGGCCCACCTGCCGGGCTGTGTCTTCATTTCCAGAAACAGGGGATGAGATGGCTCCCTCATAGTCTAGTTAATAATACTCTTCCTTTCTTTCTTTTTTTTTTTGTTCAAGGTAAAATCAGTGCATTGTAAAGCTGGGGACACAGTTGGAGAAGGAGATCTGCTCGTGGAACTGGAATGAAGTATTTATAGCCTTTCAGTCATCACCCAATTTAATTAGCCATTTGTATTATTATTCTTTCACACTCAATTTATTCAAGCGTTTTGCAGGAACACCCCTGTGCAGCAGATTTTACACGGTCGTATTTATTCCACATATAGTCAAAACCAACATTCTGCCAAAAAATCACCAATGGAAATTTTTATTGATATAAATACTTGTACATATGATTTGTACTTCTGCTGTGAGATTTCCTAGTGTCAAAATTAAATCAATAAAGCTGAGCATTTGTCTAAATATTAGTTTGCCCTTTTTTTGAATGAAGACAATGTACATAAGAGGCTACTGGCTGTGCTAGTAGACTGGAAATAGTAGCATTTTACTTGATCCTTTAAAAACATTTCTATAAATCCCAGTTCTTTGCCTTAGTCTCATTAAGTTATCATTGGCCGGCTTATAATCTGATTGTCTGCTTCTGCCTGGTTGAGGACCTCGCTCCGATCTGTGGCTATTCAGGATGTCCGAGAGTCCCGCGTGGGGCTGGGGAGTTTGGAAATCCTTCCCGTGCAGCTCTCGTGGGTGAGTGCAGGGCCCACGGGCCCAGGGTGCAGCCCCTCCAGGAAAGCTGGCCCACCTACCCCGCCCCATCCCACCGGATTTGCTGGGGCTTCCTCACCCCAAGAGTGGTCATGTAGCTGCCACAGGGCCATCAGTTGGTACCCATCCTTGCCTTTCTGTGTTTCTGTGAAGTGAGTTTCCAATTAAGAAAATAGGGCTAAAAATACTGATCCTGTCTTTGTGCCAGAAGCAGCTAGTGATCACGGCCTACCATTAAGTTGAAGAGCGAGGGAGCCCTCCCAGCAGAGATCGAGGTTACTAAGGATCAGCAGCTGCGTTTTCAGTTGCTTCTGAAATTCTTGGGATACATTTCATACTTGGCTGGTAAGTAAGCAGAGGCAGAGTTGTGCGCCGATCTGAATCTACACTGACAGATTATCCGATGGAGGAGGGCAGTAATTGGTACTCGTGCCGTGCTAAAATTATTTTAAGTGCTGTTTGTATTTGGAAGTTAAGCTTTCTGTCAGGCCTGAAGAACAAATTACTAATGTGCTGGTTCTTCTCTGAAAGGCCCACCCCATCCCCCAAACCTTGCCCCTCCGGCCTGGGTGTGCTTCTGTCTGAAATCGGGGTGGGTGTTCAGCAGCATCTGCCAGCAAGTAGGTGGCTTGGGATTTTGCTAGATGAGAATGAAAAGAACCTTCTACCAAATAAATAGAGCCCCTCCCCCCCAAGTCAGTAATAGTACCAACACTTTTCAGTTTGGTTTCCCAAAATACCCTGTTTAGTATTATATGATCTTCTTTAGTAATCCCTTCTTTAATAAGTTTGATCTGAAAACTGTGAATACTAATGTTTTCTATAGTCTAAACTACCCAAAACACAGTATGTTTTTCTTGAGGTTCTTTTATTACCCTGAGATAACCCAAATCGGTTTAAAAATTTCTTCTTGCTGCTACAAGTTAGAATCAATACATAGGGTTGCTAAAATCTAGCTGTTATACAAAGTCTGCATTTTAAATGTCATCGTCAGATCAAAGCGAAGCAAAGCAGAAGAAAGAAAAATCTGACATGAGTTCTTGAAATGTCATTTAGGGGAATTAAGATGCTGAATTTTCCTTATCCGATTTCTTCAACGCCCACGACATTCTTGAAGCAGTAAGCAACAAAGCGCTATTGGATAGACAGACTTCAGGCATAATCTAGTGATCAGTATGTCAAAATATTGGGGAAATCAGCTGCAACTGAAAAAGATACTGTTCCTTTTCCCAGATTGAGTTTTATAAATGTTTCCAGGGGCATTATTAGGCGGGGGCGCTGAGCGTGTGCCGACTGGGCCGAGGGCGTTCTCTTGCCGCTGGGGCTCTGCCCGCTGCCCCCTCCAGCCCCCCGGTGGAGGAGTGGTCCTTGCACTTGTCACCTGTTCTTCCGTGGGTTGTAGCGGAGGCCGTGCTCCCCCTCGGAGTCGTAATCGTCGTGGTGCGGGAGGTGGACCCACTCAGGTGCGTAGGAGACGGTGCTGTACACGAAGCACTGCAGGGCCCCGTCGGCGGCCGGCATCTCCTCGGGGGTCCCGCGCGCACCCTCCCACTCAAGGACGATGATTGGCACCGGGGTGCGCTGGTACATGTTGGGGCAGTCCTCAAACTCATCGAGGAAGCTCAGCATTCGCTCGTCCACGGCATAGATCTCACCGAGCACATGCTGCCCTTGCCCCGGGAGGTTGAGCAGACGTGGGATGTTGTGTTCTCCCGCGATGACCAAGGGGTAGGGCTCCTGCGTGTGGCCCCGGCCCCGGAAGGTGGCGCGCCCGATGTTGCGGTCCAGCAGGACCCAGTGGTTGGGCTGGCCTCTCTTCAGGGTCCCGTACACGAACACGCGGGCCATGTGGGCCATGGAAGCTGTGGGGCAGAGAGCAGACGGTACACACTGTCCGCGGCAACGGCCCGGGGAAGAGCATGCAGGCTTGTGGGGGGGGAGCACTTGGCTGGGGAGGGCCAGGGAGGCAACAGGCTGGGCGTTGCTGGGCCAGTGGCGGCTCGCAACCCTGGCACAGCCCAGAGCCCACCGCTCTGGACCCCCATGTGCTGGGCTCAGGGGCTCCGGGGCGCCACGAAATAGGGGCCACCCTTCCCAGTCTTCTGGGCCAAGGCACCCAGGTGAGAACAGACCTGTCCGAAGGGGCCAGCTGTCTGGGAATCACCCTGCAGACCGGCTGCTGCTTAGACCCGTTAGTTTTTTATGTTTTTGGACTTTAGAAATTACACTATATTTTTTCTATAGCTGAGTTAGAAATAGCGATAAGCAAATTCATACACACATGTACACACACACATATATAAACAGTCACTTGCAGTCAGCGACAAGAGATCATTCAGGCTTCAGTACTAAGCTTATTACATTCTGGTCCTGGCGGTCTGACCCAGCAAACTCGAATGAGCACACCTTCCCGTGTTCTTTTCAAGGTCCTGGCGGGCGACGAGGCTTCCTGTGACTCGCTGTGACTCAGCGCGACAGCCTGGGCCCGCACGCGAAGGTAAATATTTACTGCTCACCTGGGTCTAGGCCACAGATTGTTACATAACCGATGAAAGTCATCTGTGTGAAAGTGGCTCAAACAAAACTAGAAATGAAGTTAAGGTGGGCCTCCCTCTCCTCCAGGCCTGGCGCCTCGCAGCCCTCCCTGCCCGGCGCTGCGATGACACAGAAACAAAACATGCGCCCATCTGCTCGCGGCAGCCTTACACTTTTCAGTGCGGGGTGTTCTCAGCCTCACCCCACCTCTTCAGGGCGTCTGGGGAGGGTGCACGACCCCCACAGACCCACACAGCTGCTGACGCCTGCCTGCTCCTCCCCGGCCGCTGCCTCCGTCACCAGCCTGCGGAGCCTCAGGTGTTCCACGGGTTTTGGGTGAACTGCGATCAGAGAGGCCTGGCAAAGAGGGCAGCACCAGGCCGGCCGTGCAGATACGCGCTGGGCCTTGGGCAACACGGGGACACCTTGAGCAGGACGGGGACGTGCTGGGAGCTCTAGTTCCAGTGACTCTGGTGACAGGGAAGGACAGAGCCGTGGGGTGCTAGGGGGAGGTGTGCTGGGCATGAAAGTCTGGAGGTGAGTCAAGGAGAAGCTGGAGTGCGAGTACAGAGGGACGAGGACAGTGTAGGCGCCGAGGAGTTGAAGGTGGCAGGGCTGCTGCTGCTGGGGGACCAGGGAGGATGGGCCAGGCTGGGCACAACGCGGGCATTGAGAAGAGTGACAGGGACAGAGGGGTGGGCTGGTGGGGTCTGGATATTTGGGAGGAGCCTCCCGAGTCCCTCACACTTACATCCTGGCCGCTGGCCTGATCTGTCTGCAGCTCCTCCCCGGGGAGCCCAGGGTCCAGTCATCACCAGCCTCACGCAAGGACTGTCCCCACCCCCAAATTGGCCCGCTTCTCTGCTCCCTGGGCAGCCTCTCCCCCGGGGCAGCGCCCAGAGGGCCCTCAGCTGAACCACCTCACAGCTCTCCTGCGGGGATGCTGGCCTCCAGGCCCCCTGGGGCCATCCCTACCGGCACTTGCCCATCTGGCGCCCCCTTCCCAGAGGTCTCCTCGGGGCTGGCCCGGAGCCGCACCCACCCCACCCTGCATCACCCCCATGTGCTCTTCTCAGCGCCTGCTGCTCCTGTTCTCTGGAGGCTGGGGCGGAGGGCGGGCTTGCTGGTGCTTACCGCCCCAGGCTCGGTGCCCCCAGCAGCTTGGTGCCTGTGCCCTGACTCGCGCCCCTCGCTCCGCCCCGCGTCCCTCTGCTTGACTCCTGTCACGGTTTCAGTCAAATCCATGTTCATTTCAGCATTAGAACAATGTAAACACTGTTCTCAGATAAGGCACAGAGTGTACTAGCATTAATTTCCTTTCTTGGACAACTTTTCTGTTTTTCTTGGAATTAAAAATCGCTTGCAGCCTTCCCCCCCTCTGCTCAAGTTTTTCTCTGACAGTTAATTCAGCCTCTCATTTTCAGAAAGTGCTGTAAGCATGCTTTCAGCCTTGACCACTGTTAACAAAAACTGAACTCAGTAAATGTGAAGATCTAATTGCCTTTATGACTCATTCATGAATCAGGCAGCATCCCATCTGGCCCACGCAGGGGCCCCTCCGAGGAGCCACCGAATGGAAGGTTTTTACTGCGGGGCAAGGAAGTTATTAGCAAGAGAAAGGACTGCTACAGGCAAGGTCACCTTCCCTCAGGTGGAAGCTGGGCCCTCTTACTAGGCAGGTTACCTCCTGTTCCTGGGGGAGGGGTGGGGGGATGGGGGGAAGGGCCCACGTGGCAGATGACCTCATCAGTGCCCAGCAGAAAATTCCTAATTGGGGGTGCCTGGGTGGCTCAGTTGGTTAGGTGACTTACTGCCTTCGGCTCAGGTCATGATCCTGGAGACCGGGGATCAACCCCCACATGTGGCTCCCTGCTCGACAGGAAGCCTGCTTCTCCCTCTCTCACTCCCCCTGCTTGTGTTCCCTCTCTTGCTGTGTTTCTGTCAAATAAATAAATAAAATCTTAAAAAAAAAAATAAAGAAAATTCCGAATTGACCAGTTCAGACTACCTCCTAAGGAAGTCGGAGTACAATTAGGTTAGATAGAAAGTTCTGGTTTAGTGACTTGGTCTTAGATGCAGCCACTTGGGGTCTCTGTTTATTTTTTATTTTTTGGTTATTTAAGTAACCTCTACACCCAACATGGGGATCAAACCCACAACCCCAAGATCAAGAGTTGCATGCTCTTCCGACTGAGCCAGCCAGGCACCTGTGTCTCTCTTTACCACCAGGAACTGGGTTCCATTCCTGGGGTGCCCCGCATGCCACCAGGGTTTCCCTGAGCCAGTGCTGGAGGCTGGCCCCTTCTTCATTGACTCCCTCATTTGCTGAAGCTAATTCTTTCCCACCCTTAATGTGTGGCTCAGTAAAGAATTCCAGAAACAGTTTTCCTCAGAGTTTTAAAGGCATTCTTGTTTCCTACTTTCCCGCATTCTTGCTGAGAATCCAGTGCCATTGGGCTCCATCATCCTCTGTTGGGGACTTGAGCTGTCCTCTCCAGGGACTTCAGAGGTCTTCCTTTTCCCCGTAGATTCTGAGTCATAGCAAATTTTATTATGAGTTTTTTTTTTTTTTTAAGATGTATTTGAGAGCGCACAAGAGCACACGTCGGGGGATGGGCAGAGGGTAAAAGAATCTCAAGCCGACTCCATGCTGAGCGCAGAGCCTAACGCTGGGCTCAATCCCAGGACCCTGAGATGACAACCTGAGCTGAAACTGAGAAGTTGGATGGATGCTTAACCCACAGAGCCGCCCAGGTGCGCCACTGCTTGCGGGCTTTCATGCACTGTGCTGGGAATTTCTATGTAAAAACTCACCATCTGGGACCTTCTCATCCCTACCTTCTTGTTCTCTTTCTGGTCTCCTAATACTTAGGTATTACTATATCCTGGATTAATTTTCCCGTTTTCTCTCTCTCCTCCCTTCTTCCAGGTATTTTTCTTTATAGTCTACTTACCTCCCAGTTCTATGAATTTGTGTCTGTTTTTGCCACTGTTGTTCTTTCCCAGCTCAAAGTCCCCTCTCATCTTTGGGAAGGTATTATCATGGGTTTGGGTGGTGGTTCTACGTGTTCATCTTTGCCTGCATGGCCTCTTTGTTTCGGTGTGTGTTTCTTTAGGGGTTTTCATCAAGTGCCGGCAGTTCTTGGCTCCTGGCCTTTGCTGTCGCGAATCCAGACAAATACAGGCAGTGGGTCCTGCGTGCACGAGAGCGAGCCTGATGGGGGGCAGGCCTTGTGCGGGGAATCTGCAGGCTTGCGGGGATGTAGGATAGGGGGGCTTTAGTAGCAAAATCTATAGGCCTGCAGATTTTCCCTAGATCTCCCTTTCCAGGGTGCCGCCTAAGCCCACCCTCAGCTGGGCCCGGTGTCCCCAGTACCAAGCCTCTCTGGACAGTATCCCACCCGCTCCCTGCTGGGAAGAGGAGACTGGGCATCTCTGCTCCCTACACAGACTCTCACCCTTTCCTGCTCTTTCTTCCCTGACCCGCGTTTTCACAGGCCCACGGGTCTGGAGTTTCCAGGCGGTCCACCGTAAGGGCCGCCAGCTGCTTGCTGCCTTCGCACTGTGCAGGGACTTAGCTGTCCGGTTTCTCCAGGCTGCTAGGTCATTTTCTGTCTTCCAGAATTTCTTTGCCTTCCCTCGTCTTCTGTCTTTATGAGTCACTGAAATGGCATTTAGGGAGAAAGCAGACCAGAAGAGCCTGTTCCTCTTGTGTCTCCTCCTTGGGGAGCCCTCACTGCACCCCGCACCCCCCCTTGCCACACGGCCCGTGGCCCCTTCATCTTTCCAGAGGCTCAGTGCGAAATGGGACGGCAGGGGAGGTTTGGAAACCACTTGCTCAGAGGGGCGCTGAGATGAGTTTACGGTACCACCCCACCGAGTTGGGTGTGTTTTCGATTGCCAAGAAAAAGCCAGTAAGGTGGCAGTCGTGGGCCCGGAGAGGACTGGAGGTGGCTGGGGGACAGAGGGACTATGCTTACAGAGGGGCAGCGTGTCCCCTGAAATGAGCATGAGGGGAGAACAGGAAGCAACCAAAGGAGAGGGAGAGGCCAGCATGACGCTCGGAGCCGCAGGGCAGCCGAGTTGGTCACCCCAGGATACGCCTCTATGGCGGGAGGATTGCTTCAGGCTGATTATTTTTAAGAAACACAGGAGAAGCTCAGTTAGAAGTGACCCTTTTGGGGGCACCTGGGTGGCTCAGTTGGTTAAGCGACTGCCTTCGGCTCAGGTCATGATCCCGGAGACCCGGGATCGAGCCCCACATCAGGCTCTCTGCTCAGCAGGAAGCCTGCTTCTCCCTCGGTCACTCCCCCTGCTTGTGTTCCCTCTCTGGCTCTGTTTCTCTCTGTCAAATAAATAAAATCTTAAAAAAAAAAAAAAGAAGTAACCCTTTTGAGAAGACTCACTTCGTTTCTAAGGGGTGTCTACATTTGTGAGGTTATCTCACCACCTGTCCCAGCAAGAGGAGGATGGCTCTTCACCTCTAGCTCTGTCCGTGCCCAAGGCAAAGACTGAGAGGGGCATGGACTTTACCCTTGTCCGTGGTGCTTTGCCTGCACACCTCCCACACCTGGCTCTGGGCCCAAACA
>PITA01007120.1:0-54603 GCA_004023965.1 Spilogale gracilis
TGTGTGTGTGTGTGTGTGTGTGTGTGTGTGTGTGTGTGTGTGTGTTATATCATATCTTCTTTATCCATCTGTTGATAGACACTTCTGTCGATGCCTTTTTTAAAAAGATTTTATTTATTTATTTGAAAGAGAGAGATCACAAGTAGGCAGAAAGGCAGAGAGAGAGAGAAGGAAGCAGGCTTCCCGCTAAGCAGAGAGCCCAACGTGGAGCTCAATCCCAGGACCCTGAGATCATGACTTGAGCTGAAGGCAGAGGCTTTAACCCACTGAGCCACCCAGGCACCCTGTGTCGATGCTTTTTGATTAGTGTGCCCAGCTTTTTCTCCCTCACTTCCTACCAGAATGTCCGAATGTGCTTTCAGAACTTTCTTTACATTAGGGTGTAAATGTACAATAAATTTAATGTGCTATTTACCTCATGAGTATTTACAAGGGCAGAAACACTAAGACAAAGGAATAACTTCTAACTGTAGAGTCTCAGTCACCAGATAATAGGAACATTTTTTGGGGGGAGGGGAGAATATTTAAAAATGCTCCTTAAATCATCCATTCAGTTGTCATCCATTCAGTCGTCAGACATTTATTGAGTATATAATGGGTGTATTCCAGGCTATGTTCTCTGGAAGCAGCTGCTGAAATGGAATTGTAATACAAGATGTTTATGAGGGACCAACATCTATGAAAAGAAGAAGGTGGAAGCAGAACTGGAGCAAGGGAGAAGTCAAATTACAAAACAGGGCTGACAAAATCTCAGGCCTTTTGTTCTGGAGCTCAGGAGTCAGAACTGCCCATCAGTATTGTCTGCGATTGGCTTCCAGCCTTTATCCTTCTACACTGCTCCCCTTGGTTGCTTGGGTACAAGACGCAGGCTTCCAGAAAAGGGTATGATCTCAAGTGAGGCAACCACTATCTACAAGTGAGGCCAACCTAGATGGAGCCAACAGCTAGAGGCTGACTGCATTCCCAGTGGCTGGGCAGCTAGTCTTCCCATGAAGGGGCATCTGGATGGCACATCTCTGCATCTACCACAGGGTGCCAGACCCTGGGCTAAGTGCAAGGAACAAGCAGATAAAGAAGACACAGTCCCTTTGTTCAAGGAGAAACAGTTCCTTCTGATCTATCCATGGTTACCTCTGACTACTTTTCTTTCTTAATAATTTCAATTGCCCAAAACCCTAGATTTGCCCAAAGCCCTAGAGGGACTTTCCTGTGTTCATGGGCAAATAGGAATGATTATTGAAAATAGCGCAGGTAGACCTGGGTTTGCCCTTGGGAAGTCACTTTTCCTGAGCCTTTGTTTACTTATCTTGAATATTACAAATATCCTTTGGAGAGAGGTCTAGAAAGTACACAAGATATTTATGAATTCTCTAGCAAAGAGTTCTAAAATTTAGTAAGTGCTTAGTAAATGTCAACTGTTATTATGGCCCTCTTCATCATCATTGGATTCATGTGTACCACTGTTGGCCTTCTGTAAATATCTGTCAAAGTGGGCTTGAATCATTTTTTTCTTACCTTCATTTTGACCATGGGCATATCTTCTTAAATATATCTAGATCTTCATAGTCTATTTCAAAACTCTTTAGCTCTCTGCTTCTTATGAATTTACTTCTGTCTGTTTCCCCACCTCCTGATACATATATTTTTGTTCCTTTCTAGGAAAAATTTCCTTAATATTTCTACTCCTCTTTAAGTTTTATATCCTTGGCTACAGCTCATGTTTAGGAAGTTTGCATCTTTTAGCTAAGCAGACATTTTTACAAAACGTTTTATTCTTCGTGAATTCCTCCAGGATGACTGGAAGAGAGCAGCAAACTCTCACTGACACATAACCTTCATGATTCCCTCTTTTCTATTATTGACTATCACACAGCATATGCTTTCTGCTTACATGGAACATTTATAGACATTCATTACTAGGACAGAGAGTCATTTAACTGTAAAGCTAGAAGTAATAGAAACTTTTGGCATCATCTGCCTCATATAGAAGGTGGAGAAATTATTCTTAGAGAAGTTAATTAAGTTGCTTATAATCATGCAGCTAGTAAAGCAGACACAAGCCTCGGCGATTAAAGTTGTTTAACTATGCTCTGGTCTCTTCTTTATTTTCTGTACCAATGATGCCATTTTAAGTTTCATGTTCCTTGGGTATAAACACGTGAATCTATATACTCACCAGAGACTTACAGTACAAGAACTTAATAAACATGTGAGGGAAGATGGTTCTTGTCTACCTTCTGTTTTCCCAATCAGTCACATCAGAATACTGGGAGAAGGGAGAATCTTGAGCAGATGGTTGTCTTTGTCACCATCCTCCCTTCTCTTCTGCCCCCATACTTCTGACAGGGTTCCCACCCACACCATTAGCTAGGGTATCGCTATAAGGTGATGCTTCAGGAAGAATTGGGGCCAGTTGCTTACCCTCAGTTTCCAATCATCTTGCAATCCCAGATCTTAAAGGTCAATTTCCTGGAACCTTCCTTTAGGATGAGGGTAGGACCCTATATTTCAAGTCTCAGAGCAAATGTGAAAATCTATAAATCCAACAAGTGCTCTCAAATCTGAGCTGCTCAGGGGGAATATACACTTAATCTAGGATGGAGAAAGGGAAATAATTCCAGTTTTCTACTCATGAGGAAGTTTTACTGAGGCTTAGATGGACATTTTAGTCATGTGAATCATCCCTGCCCTTTTCCTAATACAACTCACAGAACCAGTGACTTTAGAGGGCTATGGAGTTTTCCCGTTGTTCATACTCTGGGTCATGGTGCTCTCTGCTGACAGTTTAATGCATATTTAGGAAAATTCAGTTTGTCTTGGTCCATTTCCAAACCACAGATCCCCTTTGCATTCCTGACTTCTCTACTGTGTCTTCTACGGGGTTTTCAGAAGAGGACAAGACAGTGTAGAGAGAAAAACAAATGAGTCTGTATTTATGAATTATGTTAAAATTTTCAAGCTGGGAAGTTTATCTTTAAGTCAAAAATCTATCTCCTGGGGCGGGGGGCTGGGTGGCTCAGTGGGTTAAAGCCTCTGCCTTTGGCTCAGGTCATGATCTCAGGGTCCTGGGATGGAGGCAGCATTGGGCTCTCTGCTCAGCAGGGAGCCTGCTTCCTCCTCTCTCTCTGCCTGCCTCTCTGCCTACTTGTGATCTCTCATCTCATCTCTCTGTCAAATAAATAAAATCTTAAAAAAAAAATCTATCTCTCAAAGACCACATAAATGAGAAATTACAGATTATCTCGTGTTTCTTAACAATGCATTTTTGCTTAATGCACCTTCCTTTGAGTAACTCAACAAGTTTCAAATTGGATATCCTTTCAGTGTGATGGTTGAGGAAGTTTTATTTTCCTTATATTTTTTGAGTCACAGATTCTGCAAGCTTCTTTTCCATTGCTTTTTAAAGCCCAAATACTGTTTCCTGCTCACGCATTGATGATAATATGGCTTACATTACTAAGAGACTATTGGTAATATAAATTCTACTTTGTAATTTCCAAAAGACATAGATTTAACTTAGTTGTCTTTATAGTTCCTAAACAATAAAGAGGCCACTGCATACTTTCTCCTTCTTAAAGCCTCTGTTCACAGGTACAGAGTGGTGTTAGAGAAATGAGTTGTACCTGCCCTCACAGAGTTCAACATCTAGAGAGAAATTAGACATTAAACAGGGAATTATGTACCAGGAAGACCTCACCTCTTTAATCTATGAATGCTATTGTTTAATAAAATTACAACTGACACCAGATAAGAATTATAACTTGCCAAAGGGACAAATGCACATAGGAATCATTCAAACTGTGTTGAATACAGTGGTGATTAGTTGGCAACCTTAGCAGAAGAGGGCTAGAGAAGAAAAGTGGGAAGTTTCACAAAGATAGCTCATGCTTTTAAGTTTGCAGTTTCTCTCTTTTTCAAAGGAAACCTAAATAATGGTCTTACAGCTTTGGTTCAGAGCACAACTATTTAATCTAGTTGTTCCCGGAATGGTCTGGGGAGTCACAGTGGGTAGGGAGGGAATGTAGGCCTGGCTTCAGTTTTGCTTGCACGGATTTAAAACACTGACTTCTTTTCAGTGATCCTGAAGATATTTTGTTTAACAATATAAATTAACAAACAGGGATAATAAAGACTTGAAGAAAATAGGCTGTTTCTGAATATTAAAAAGCCTGTAGCAGTAAGATGTGCTAGCCTCTAGACTAGCATGTCTAGGGAAGTATGAGAAACCCTGTTGCTTGATATTCTTTCAAACTGGAGTGATTAATCTGATAGTAAAACAAAAGAAATCACCGCTTGCATTAACGAAAGAACAGATGAAAAGACTTAGTAAACATTTTCTACCTCTAGGTTTTTATCTGTAGTTTTCATACTGGACGTTGCCAGTGTAGTGAGGATAATCATTTCCTACGTTAAGAGGTTTCATTGGATAAACACATAGTATAATAATAAAAATCAAGAAATTTTGAAATCATTACATGACAATAAAATTACAGTGAGACATGTATTTGCTCACACATATGGAACAAATATTCCTCATAATAAAGGAGAATATTGGGTGATTTTTTAGTCTGTTTCAATTCCAGAAGCTCATGGTGGATATATTGCATTAGAGTCCTCTTTTGTTTTCATAATGGAACACTCCAGTGTGACACCACAGCATCGATTGTGAAACTTGAGCTAAGTTCCTCTGGCTTCTATCCCCAGCACTTTGTATCATTTTTGAAATTCTGCTCAGGGTGCAAATATCAGATTAACCACAGTGTACACTTCCAGAATGCATTCCTTTCAACTTTTTAAAAGTTTTAGATTCATCATTATCTGTAGAATGACTATAGGAAGATACTTCTATTTAGGGAATGTTGAATAAAAATAGTTTTGTTTCTTGTCCTTAGAATTTGTAACTGGAAGAATAAGGTGAACCTGACAAACATCCAGACACTGTGAATCTGGAGTAAGGTCTCAATTTGTCCAAGAAAGCTTTAACATTTGAGCAAGTTAGAAAAGATCCAATCTTTCAAGTAAATCAGGAGATAGTTCTGAAATATCAGGATCAGGGCAGAGGCTACAGCAGACCTGAGCAGTTGGTCAAGTTCTAGAAATAAGAGACAGGGCAGGATGCTTCAGGAAAGAAGCTCTGAGGCAGGGAACAGCTGGGCACCTGAGCAGAAATGGTCATGCAAGTCCTGTAGGCGTAGGCGGAGGTCACCAAGCCCAGCTTCTGAGGGGGAAGTAGATCAGGAGACACTCAAGGTGAGCTGTGAAAAGAAGACAGAAGTGATTTGTTCTCAGACTCCTTTGAACTGCTATGTGGGTGGGCCAGAGCTTGCAGGTGTCTGTAGCCAGGAGAGACAGGGCCTCGCTAAGATCAGCTTTCAGTTTTCTGTTATCCTCGCCCCTTGTCTCAAGCTATTCAGCCAATATTGCATCTTTAATGGTTAAGCTCTGGGGCAGGTGGCTATTTGTAAGGCTACTAATTAGATAAAGGGACTGATTTGCACCAGGATGCAGATAATGCATGGAATTGTGCCAAGACCCACAGCTCAGGAGTTTATGACCCCCAGCTACCATGGCGACCATGACTATTCAGGCTGAGGAGTCTTTTTGTTGTGGGATAGGAGGCAGCACACAGAGCAGAGCATCAGCTTCTGTGAGTTTGAAACTGAAAACCGAAAATGGAAGAGAAGCGACAAGAAGGCAAGAGGGCATTAGGTTTTCCATTTATGCACAAATGGGTAGGTTATTCTGTGGATTTGTTTCCACTTACTCGTTAGAAAAAACAGGGTCTTTCTCTGAGGGCAACTGTTAGATGAGTCTGAGATTTGGAAAGAAACATTTGTTTGAGCATCTTTCCTTCTTGCACTGTCTTCACACTTCAAAGCCCTCACCTCTATACCTTTCATTTCTTATCCTTATCTTAATTTTTTCCAAATGTTTCATTGTGTTCACTAAGGAGACATATTTAAGGCAACCTCATGACTTTAGAAAAAAGTTGAGATTTATTGTATGATTAAAATATATGTAATTTAATCATGGCATTCTAGAACTAGAAGATGCAATAGAGATAGATGATCACATGTCCAACAACTATCTTGTTGTCCTGGTGTACTAATTAATAGCTCTCCCTTTCATGCTCAAAACCAACCCAGTTGGGCAATGGTTATCCTACTTCAAGACTGTATTATCCAACTCTTCATTCTGTAGACAAAGACCCAGAGTATTTAAAAAACTTGACCACTAGGCTGGAGTCAGACTCCTGGAAATGGAGAGAATCGTTAAAACAGATATCATTGTAGTCAGTGACATGAGGACTATTGAATTTAGGCTAAACTGGGGGGACATACATAAAGAGGCTTAAATATTGGGAGAAGCAGGAGAAGGAGGGTTGAGACATGAGATTGGAGAAAGAACAGATTAAAAGTCATGTAAGTAAACAAATGAAAGGATAAGAAGTTGTAGTCAGATGTTGAATTTATGCTGGGATGTTAAGTTTATGCTTTAAGAGGTGGAGAATTAATTGTGTGACCTGAAGTTGTGGAGACACCAGCAGGAAATGAATGACTGCTAAAGGATTAACCAAAGAGAGTTTTGGGACACCTGGGTGCTCAGTGATTAAGCCTCTGCCTTCAGTTCAAGTCGTGATCCCAGAGTCCTGGGATTGAGCCCTGTATTGGGCTCCCTGCTTGGTGGGAGCCCTGCTTCTCCCTCTCCCACTCCTTCTGCTTGTGTTCTCTCTCTCACTGTGTCTCTCTTTGTCAAATAAATAGATAAAACCTTTAAAAAAGAGTGTTTAATAAAAGAACCATTTATTGAGATGTGAGCAGGCAAAACAAAAAATGCAAACAGGAATGGTAATACATTTCAGGAACTAGCAGTGACAGGAAGCTAAGCCATTTTCATTCTTTGACCTGCAGAACCAAGGAGAGGGAGTGGTATTACTAGACTCTGGCTGGTTTTGCAGCTATGGGAGAGGGATTGCTTCTAGGAGCTCTGGCCATACCTAGATGAATGCAGCTCTTGCCAAAACCTTGGCTGAAAAAGAATGTGGGAAGATGGGACCCATGTCTCCTCCCATCTCTGGATCTCTTGCCAGGACCTTATGAAACTGGTTAAACCTAAGCAGAAGGCAGAAAGAAGAGGAGAAGCACAAAAGTTGGATCTGACAGGCAAACGTAAAATAGTCAACACTTCAAAGAACTGTGAAAATAGAGTTGCAGCAGTTGTCTGTACATATTGGCTTCATCCAGGATGATAGTGAGATGTGAGGTGAAGAAAAGATGTAATATTATCTCTCAGAGGTTTATATACTTCAATGTCATTCTACAGAACTGTAATATATGATAACAGACCCTTAGAAAGATGACCAGAATGCAACCTAAGATTTTGAAGTCTCAAAAAGTAAGTAAAATATATTCAGATAATTGTTTTAAAAGATTTTATTTATTTGACAGAGAGAAACACAGCTGGAGAAAGAACACAAGCAGGGGGAGTGAGAGAGGGAGAAGCAGGCTTCCTGCCGAGCAGGGAGCCCGATGTGGGACTCGATCCCGGGTCTCCGGGATCATGACCTGAGCCGAAGACAGTCACTTAACCGACTGAGCCACCCAGGCGCCCAATATTTAGATAATTTTGATGTTATCTGTATTTTGTATTCCTATTACTCCAATTTACAGATCTTTGTATAGCCTGTTATAGAGTAAGAAACTGGTTATACACTCTACCTTAAACAACTAGAAAACCAAAGAAAATATATGAAACAGTGGTTTTCGGACATGATCAACAGGAAGCTCAGGGGGGTGATTCTTGATAGAAGGGGTACAATGAAAAGAACACTGTGATTTTTATAGTTTACTGCTTGGGAGAATTTCCAGGCTGAAGCCCACTGAAGGGAACCCTATGGAGCCTGTATGAATTACTGAATTACTGATGTAAGAGGATAGAGTTTTCAGTTCGTGGAGGCCAAAGTGGCTAGAATTTGCAGAGAAACATACTTGAAAGGAGGAAACTACAGAGGGAGAAAGGATTCCAGAGACTTACTGGGGCAAGGGGGAAGGTTCCTTCAAGATTTTGACTATATACTTTTCTCAGCATACATATGAGAAAATGATTCCAGGCCAAGGAAAGAAGCATTGTAAGGGAGTAGGTAGAACAATCCCTATAGCTTAAACAGGCTGGGAATAGTTCAATTTCCTACCAGCCAGAACAGAAAGACCAGATACATAGGACATTAGATAGATAGGGTCCTTAAAAAGAACAAAATTAGCTATAGACTAAAAGGTCCTCTGGATTCAACCTAACACATCTTAAAGCAAACATTGATAAAATCAAACTGATTACAGCAATTAGATTGTGTCCCATAAAAAGCTTCACAATATTAAAATAATATAACAAAATCCAGCAATCAAAAATGTTATATTTACTAGGTCTAGTGTATAAACGAAAAGATTATCAAACATTCAAAGAAACAGGAAAGTATGACTTATAAGAAGGAGAGTTCAGTCACTAAAAACAAATTCAGAAATGACCCAGGAGTTAGACTTATCAGATAAAGGTGGCAAAACAGCAATTATAAATATACTCTTATATATTTAAAAGGACAAAGAATAATTTGAACACAACAAGGAGAGGAAAAAGATAATTAAAAAAGACAAAGTGGATTTTCTGGTGTTGAAAAACACAAAATCTGAAATGAAAAGTACAATGAAAACAATTAACACCATGTTAGACACTGCAGAAGGAAAAAATAGTGAATTCCAAGACACAACAATAGATTCTGCACAAAATAAAACACAGGAAGAAAAATGGTTAAGAAAAAGTGAACAAATCATTAGTCACCTGTGGGACACAGCGTGAAACAATATCAAGCCATTTAACATGGGTATAATCAGACTCTCAAAAAGATAGATAGTAGAAAAATATTTAAATTAATAATCATTGAAAAATTTATAAATTTGATGAGAACTAAAAATACATAGATGCAAGAAGCTAAATGAATTGCAAACAGAAGAAATATGAAGAAAAACACACCAGGGAGGAGTATAACACTAAAATTACTCAAAACTAACAATGAAGAGAAATAATTTAAAGTAGATAGTGGGAAAAGACCTCTTAAATACAGAAGAACAAAGACAAGGGTGGCAACTGATTTGCCATTGGAGATAATGCAATCCAGGAGACAATGAAGCAACATCTTTAACTTTTTTTGAAAGAAAAATAGGCAACTTAGAATTCCTTCCCCAGTGGAAAGATCATTCAAAGACAAAGGTGAAATAAAGCCTTTTTCAGACATATGAATGCTGAAAGATTTAAGTAACAGCAGATCTACATTACAAGAAATATTAAAGGAAGTGCTTCAGACAGAAGGAAAATGATACTATATAAAAATCTAGATGTGTTTAAAGAAATGAACAGTTCTGAAAATGATCATTGGGTGCATATTAAAAAAGGACAATTTTTATTTTATTTAAATCTCTTTAAAAGATAATGAGCATTAATGAACAAAAAAGTTCATTATCTTTTTAAAAAGATTTTATTTATTCGAGAAAGACAGCAGATGCAGAGGTTGGGGCAGAGGGAGGCGGGGAGAGAGAGAGAGAGAGAGAGAGAGAGAGAGAGAGAGAGAGACACACACTTCCCACTGAGCAGGGAGCCCAATGTGGGGCTCAATTCCAGAGCCCTGGGATCATGACCTGAGCTGAAGTCAAATACCTAACTGACTGGAGGCACCCAGGTGCCCCCAAGAGTTCATTATCTTTCATGACCACTGGGATAGATATGCAAATATCTATCTCAGGGCTTGCGGGAACTAAAAAAAAACCCTGCAAACAACAATTTAAAAAATAAGCTTTGCACAGGAACAAAAAACCACTCAATGGACTTAAAATTCAGTAGCATTTTTGGATATTCTATAGTTTGCATCTTCAATAAAACAAATATTTCTTTAATAGTAAAAACTGATTAGAAAAAACAATTAGAATTACCTAACCAAAATATATAAGCATTTTGTGGTATTCTTGCATCATTCCATCTCCCATACTTTCCTCTTAGCCCCTGTCTGTCTCTCTCATATTAACAGTTTCAACGACTGAATCTTCAGGTTTCTACTTTCTTTTCACTTAAAAAAAGCATGAGAGGGGCACCTGGGTGACTCAGTGGTTAAACCTCTGCCTTCAGCTCAGGTCATAGTCCCAGAGTCCTGGGATCGAGCCCCACATTGGGCTGCCTGCTCCGGGGGAAGCCTGCTTCTGCCTCTCTCACTCCCCCTACTTGTGTTCCCTCTCTCGTTGTGTTTCTCTCTGTCAAATAAATCTTTACTAAAAAAAGTTTTTTTATATGTCCTTAAATGTCTTTAAACAGAAATTAAGAGCTATTATTCCATTGTAAGGAAATATTTCAACACCTCTCTTCCTATAGATCATTTAGGTCGTTGTCATATTTTTACTTTATAAATACTATTCCATTGAATCTTCTTGGAATGCATGTTTATGAAATCTTTAGGGTAGCTTTCTGGAAGTAGAATTACAGTTAAAAAAAGTTATAGACATTTAAAAATATAATGATCTGTTTAAAGCAAAAAGAATTAACAATGTAGTAAGAGATTTGTAACATAGTAGAAAAAGTATAGCAAAAGTAAAATGGATGAGAGGAGGCAAATAGAAGTACGCTGTTGTGAGGTTCTTATAATACGCAAGAAACAATTAATATTATTTGAACGTAGGTTTTGATAAACTAATGATGTATATTGACAACTCTAGAGGAGCCACTAAAAAAGTAAAAAAAAGAGGTATTGTTATTAAGTCAATGGTGGATATAAAATGAAGTAAATTAATCTTCAGGGAATCCAAAAGGAAGAGGTTAAAGACACAGGAAAAAAAGAATAAAAAAAACCTGATGGGGCAAAAAGGAAAAGAAATATTAATATAATAACCCATTCTTGATAAAAGCTCCTAGTAAACTAGGAATAGAAGGAAACTTTCTCAGCTTGATGAAGAATATCTGCAAAAAACCTGTAACTGATATCACACTTAATGGTGAAAAACTGGAAGTTTTCTCACTAAGATCAGGTACAAGGCAAGTATGTCTCCTTTCACTACCTCTTTGTGACATTGTACTTGGTATCCTGCTTAATGCAATAAAAAAAGGCAAAGGAAACAAAATATATATAGATTGGGAAAGAATAAATAAAACTTTGTTCACAAATTATATGTCATCCATTTAGGAAATCCAAAGAAAGGACAAAAACACTCCCCAGACTATGAGCGATTATAGCAAGTTTGCAGGATACAAGGTTAATATATAAAATTGACTACTTTCCCAAATACCAACAACGAGCAGATAAAATTTGAAATTAAAAGCACAGTAGCACACATTACATTACATTATGCCCATTTATATTAGCACCCACCAAAGTGTAATTTAGATACAAAAATAGTAACAAATGTGTTATAAAAAATAACAAAATATGTACAAGATCTATATGAGGAAAATTATAAAAGTCTGATGAATGAATCAAAGAAAACTAAATAAATTGAGAGCTATTCCATGCTTAAGGATAGGAAAACTCAAGATATCAGTTCTTCTTAATCTGATTTATAGGTTCAATTGAATCCCAACCAAAATCCTGGCAAGTTATTCTGTGGATGTTGATATATGCTGCTAACGTTTATGGAGAGGAAAGAGACCCAAATAACCAAAACAATATTGATGGAGAAGAACAAAATTGGAGGACTGATGCTACCCAACTCCAAGACTTACTATAAAGCCAGAGTAATCAAGAGAGTGAGGTATTAGCAAAAGAATAGCCAAATAACTCAAAGGCACAGAAGATAGAAAGATCAGAGATAGATGCACATAAATATAGTTAACTGATTTCCAACAAAGGAGCAAAGGAAATACAATGGAGCAATGATAGTCTCTTCAGCAAATGGCGCTGGAACAATTGGACATCTACATGCAGAAAAACAAATCTAAACACAGACTTTACACTCTTCATAAAAATTGACTCAAAATGGATCATAGACCTACATGTAAAACAAGAAACTCTAGAACTCCTAGAATATAACATAGGAGAAAACCTAGATGACCTTTTTAGATATAACACCAAAAGCATGATCCACAGAAGAAAAAACTGATAAGTTGGACTTCCTTAAAATTAAAATCTTCTGCTCTGTGACAGAAAATACCAAGAAAATGGGAAGACAAGTCACAGCCTGGGAAAAAATATTTGCAAAAGACATATCTGATGAAGGACTATTATCCCAAGTACACAAAGAACCTTTAAAATTCAACAAAAAGAAAATTAACAACCAGATTAAAAAGTAGCCCAAAGACCTGAATAGCTACCTCCCCAAACAGATGGCAAACAGGCATGTGAAAAGGTGCTCCAGAACGTGTGGCATCAGGGAAATGCAAATGAAAACAAAGAGATGCTACTACACACCTATTATAATGATCAGAATCTGCAACACTGGAAACAGCAAAGCCGAAGAGGATCTGGAACAACAGGAACTTCTCATTTATTGCTGATAGGAACACAAAATAGTACCACCACTTTGGAAGACAGTTTGATGGTGTCTTACAAAACTAAATATATTATTACCATATGATCCAGCAATCATACTCTTCATAATTACCCAAAGGAGTTGAAAATTTAAGTCTGCACAAAGATATGCACGTAATGTTTATAGCAGCTTTATTTATATTTGTCCAAACTTGGAAACAACCAAGATATTCTTCAGTCGATGAATGGATGAACTGTGGTACATCTAGAAACAGTATATTACTCAGCTCTGAAAAGAAATGAGCTCTCGAGTCATGAGAAGACATGAAGGAAACTTTAATCTCTATTATGAAATGAAAGAAGCTAATCTGAATAGGCTACATACTGTATGATTCCAATTGTATTCCATTCTGGAAAAAGCAAAACTTTGGAGACAGTAAAATGATCGGCGGTTTCCAGGGGAGAGTGTTGAAGACAGATAACTAGACAGAACACAGAGGATTTTTAGGGCAGTGAAAATATTCTATAGGATACCATAATGATGGATACATGTTATTATATTATTGTCCAAACCTATAGAATGTATAATACCAAGACTGAATCCTCAGGTAAGCTATAGGCTTTTGGCAATTATGATGTGTCAATGTAAGTTCATTAGTTGGAACAAATGTACCATTGTGCTGAGTAATGGTGATAATGGAGGAGGCCATGCATGCATATATGGAGGCAGGGGTATATGGGAAATCTCCCAACTTTCTCCTCATATTTGCTGTGAACTTAAAAAAATAAGTTTTAAAAAATACATGTAGTAGATTTAAGCCCAAATGCATTGACAATGATATTCAATGTAAATTGTTTAAACTATCTTTTTTATATAGAAATATAATATGAGCCACATATATAATTTAAATTTTTCTGTAAGTCACATAAAGAATAAAAACATGTGAAATTAATTTTAGTAACTTAACCCCAAATATCTAATACATTGTCATTTCCATATGCAATCAGGTGAATATTATTAAGATACTTTCTATTTTGTTTTCATATAAGTCTTCAAAATCTTGTGTGTATTTTATATTTAAAGCACATGTCAATTTACAGTAGCCATATTTCAAGTGCTCAATAGCCACATATGGCCAATGTCTACCATATTGTACAGTATAAGTCTAAATATTTCAATTTAAAGTCAAATATTGTCATCTTGGATTAAAGCAAGACTCAACTATATGCTATCTATAAGAAACCCACTTCATTTATTTATTTGTTTGTTTAAATTCAATTAGCCAACACATAGTACATCATTAGTTTCAGATGTAGTGTTGAATGATTAATCAGTTGCATGTAACACCTGATTGTCATCATATCACATGCCCATCTTAATGCCCATTACCCAGTTACCCCATTTCCCCAACCCTCCCCTTCTGCAACCCTTAGTTTGTTTCCCAGAATCAAGAGTCTCTCATGGTTTGTCTCCCTCTCTGATTTCTTCATATTCAGTCTTCTGTCCCTTCCCCTATGATATTTTGCATTATTTCTTATATTCCACATATGAGTGATAATTATCTTTCTCTGATTGACTTATTTAACTTAGCATTATACCCTCCAGTTCCATCCACCGCAATGTAAATGGTAGGTATTCATCCTTTCTGATGGCTAAGTGATATTCCCTTGTACATATCAACCACATCTTCTTTATCCATTCATCTACTGAAGGACAGCTCAGATCCTTCCACAGTTTGGCTATTGTGGACATTGCCGCTATGAACATTGGATAAACTCAAAATGGATGAAAGACCTAAATGTGAGGTAGGAGTCCATCAAAATCCTAGAGAACACAGGGAGCAACCTCTTTGACCTTGGCTGCAGCAACTTCTTGCAAGATACATCTCTAAAGACGAGGGAAACAAAAGCAAAAATGAACTATTGGGACCTCATCAAGATAAAAAGCTTCTGCACAGCAATGGAAACAGTTAACAAAACCAAAAGGCAAATTACAGAATGGGAGAAGATATTTGAAAATGATGTATCAGTTAAAGGGCCGGTATCCAAAATCGATAAAGAAACTCACTTTAAATATAAAGACACAGATGGGGTGTCTGGGTGGCTCAGTTAAGGTCCAACTCTTGATCTTGGCTCAGGTTATAATCCCATAGTCCTGGGATCAAGCCCCGCATCAGAGAGTCTGCTTCTCTTTCCGCTTCTCTCTTTCACTCGTGCACTCAAATAAATAAATAAAATCTTCAAAAAATATATAATGACATAGATAATATAAAAATAAAAGGAAATAAATATTCTATGCAAAAGGAAGTTGGCATTGCTATATTAGTATCAAAGCAAATTTCAGAAAAAGTAATATAGCAGGATAAATAGGGACATTTCATAATGATGAAGATGTAAGTCCATCAAGAGAACTTAACAAGCCTGTTATTGCATGTAATAAAAGAACTTCAAAATACATGAAATGAATCTGATAGAAAATAAAGGACAGGGGCACCTAAGTGGCTCAGTCGTTAAGTGTCTGCCTTCTGCTCAGGTCATAGGTCATGACACTGGAGTCCCGGGATCGAGCCCCACATCAGGCTCCCTGTTCATCAGGAAGCCTGCTTCTCCCTCTCTCACTCCTCCTGCTTGTGTTCCCTCTCTCGCTGTGTTTCTCTCTGTCAAATAAATAAGATTTTTTAAAAAAATTAAAAAAATTAAAGGACAACAAGACAAACTCACAATATAGTTGTTGATTTTAATAGTCTTTTTGTTGATAGAATTGACAGAAAAATTAATGAGGAATTGAGAACTAAACACTACCAGTCAAATTGACCTAATTGATGCTTATAGAAGAATTCACTCAACAATAGCAGAATAAACATTCCTTTTGTGTGCATTTGGAATATTCATCAAGGTAGACCATATTCTGAGCCATAAACCGAATCCCATTAAGTTAAAAAAAATTGAAATTATACAAAGTATGTTCTCTAATCACAATGGCTTTAAAAAAGTCAATACAAACCCACAGCAAATATTATTCTCAAGGGGGAAAAACCTGAGAGCTGTTCACCTAAGGTCAGGAACATGGCAGGGCTGTTCACTATCACCACTGCTATTCCACATAGTACTAGAAGTCCTAGCCTCAGCAATCAGACAACAAAAAGAAATAAAAGGCATCTGAATCAGGAAGGAAAAAGTCAAATTCTCACTCTTTGCAGATGATATGATACTTTATATGGAAAACCCAAAAGTCTCCACTCCAAAACTGCTAGAACTCAAACAGGAATTCAGTAAAGTGTCAGGATATAAAATCAATGCATAAAAAAAATCAATACAAGAAGGATATCTGCTTGAGGAATCTTCAGATTTGGAAATTAAACAACACTATTAAAAAAAATAAGACATGAGTCAAGGAAAAAATTGCAAAGAAAGTTAGAAATTATTATTATTATTATTATTATTATTATTATTATTATTTCAAAGATTTTATTTATTTGTCAGAGAGAAACACAGCCAGAGAGGGAACACAAGCAGGGGGAGTGAGAGAGGGAGAAGCAGGCTTCCCGCCGAGCAGGGAGCCCGATGTGGGACTCCATCCCGAGTCTCTGGGATCATGACCTGAGCCAAAGGCAGTTGCTTAACCAACTGAGCCACCCAGGTGCCCCTAGAAATTATTTTGAACTGAAAAAAAAATGAAGATAGAGTAGAGCAACACCTGTGGGATGCAGTGAAGGCAATGCCTTAAATGGAAAAGTAAAGCAATAATTTCTATTCGATTGGGAAAAAGTTCTCAAATCTATTATCTAAGCTTCCACCTTAAGAAACTAGAAAAAAATGAGAAAATTAAACACAGAGTAAGCAGAGGAAATAAATAATAAAGATTAAAGCAGAAATAAATGAAAGAAAAAAGAGGAAAATAGAGAAAAATCAATGGAAAACATATATCTCAGTGATTCCACTCCTAGGTATTTATCAAGGAAAATGAAAACAAATGTCCACAGAAAAACTTGTACTTGAATACTCAGAATAGCTTTATTTGAAATAGTCAACAATTGGAATGAATTAAAATATCTATCAGTTGGTGAATAGATTTACAAATTATGGTGTGTCCCCACAATGAAATACTACTCAGCAGTAAAAAGGGACAGACTACTTATACATATAACAACATAGATAAATCTTAAAAGTATTATGCTAAATAAAAAAAGGAAGATGCAAAATTTGTATGATTTTGTTATATGATTATGATGCATGAAATTCAAACAAAAGCAAAACTAGTAATAGAAATCAGATCAGCGAGTATGGTAACTAATGTAACATAATAAAAAAAAACTTTTAAAAAAGAAAAGAAAGCAGATCAGTGGTTTCCAGGACCCAGGATAGGGTTATGGAATTAGGAGCAAAGGGGTAGGAGCAAATTTGAGGAGTGATGGAAATATTCTATATCATAATTATGACAGCTGCTGTAAGACTATACGCATTTGTCGTAACTCTTTGAATCATTCACTTAAAGTCAGTGTATTTTATTATATGTAAATTGTACTTCATGATGTTTCATTGGGAAAGAGAAAAATATGAGCTACAGATGATGTTTTATAAGCTAGTTTTAAAAAATTACATGTTTACATGCTTATTTAAAAGAAAAAATATCAAATGGAACAAAATGAAAGAAAAAATGAAAGTTCTTTCTTCAATTTCTTACTTCTTAGGGCACATTACTAAATCGTTTCTGTTTCTGTTTCTTTTTGTTTCTTCCTTTCCCTCCCCTCCCCTCTCCTCCCCTCCATTCCCTTCCCTGTAACCCAACAGAGCAATAGAAAATAAGACTGTCTGATAATCAATAGACTTCAGAATGGACACACTTGCCTCCTAGAAGTGCTAACTTCTGAGCTAGATCTGGTTCCTTCCTTCCTTCCTTTCAGATTTTATTTATTTATATGACAGAGAGACACAGTGAGAGAGAGGAGAGAGGAGAGAGAGGGGAGAGAGGGGAGAGAGGGAACACAAGCAGGGGGAGTGCGAGAGGGAGAAGCAGGCTTCCTTCAGGGCTCCATCCTGGAACTCTGGGATCAGGACCCCAGCCAAAGGCAGACACTTACCAACTGAGCCACCCTGCCTGGAGTACGTTTTCTTTATAGACCTGCCATTTGAGATTTTAAGAAGTAGAATATATATCTGTGTATCTCTTGGAGTTCATGCTTTAGTCTTAAATGCTTTTGGTCCCTTCGGTGTTCCTTTTCCCCATGGATATTCAATCATGTGTATGACAGACCGGCCGTGCATGTGACTCTCCTAGTAATGCCATGTGGTTTCCCTGAATGGGGATGGATGGAGGAATTTACTGGCTTTGATCATTGCACTATAACAAATACAATTATGGCATGGGAAATTTCCTACTAGAGTTCAAGAGAAAATAGGGTAACCCCCTCCTTTGGATGATTTGTGTGTCTGAATGAATCAGGAGGTTTTCCCCAGATCCCATCTTCTTCCATATGTAATCATGGAGATGATGTGCCCATCTGCGTTACTGGTGAAGGGTTTCTCTCCACCCCCATCGCCAATCAAATAATCACTCCTTTAAAACAGAGGGAATAATTTAGCAGTTGAAGTGTTGGCTTTGAAATATTTAGATGTGGTGGCATCTTTCAAAATTTCATCAGGATTGACTTAAGTCCTTCATTCTGGAAATATCACAACCACATGGAATCCTGAACCATTACAGAAAATCTGTTTTTATAAGAAACCCCAAACTTGGGGGCCTATTGTCTCTGGGATTGTCTGAGATTGTTGGATATACAAAGCATCATTTTCTGAACTGTGGCATACAACTAAGCACCTACAATTCTGACCTTAGTTATCCCTGGTAGGTTTCAGCATTTTAAATAGAGAATGTAAACTAAATATTTAGTTCCGCTTTTAACTTACAATGCCATATGCATTTTCAGACAGAGTGCTTTTATACTTTTTATAGTTGTATAGTTGTCCCTATGAATAGATAGGTCACTTTGTTTAGGTAAGTTACCATTTGAATGTTGCCTTCTGAAACTAGCAGCATTGGCCTTCTGTTTAATTTGTATTCTCATAAAAGGGAAAAGAGAGAAACTAAGTAAGCTTCAAAGCCAGGACACCCAGTTGGAATTTCTGCTTTATGCACTGTTTCCAATGAAGTGAATTGGCAGGGAGTTGGATGCCCCCTCAGCCTTAGCCTGGCCTCTTTGAGGACTGTCACTGTCATTGTGGTGACCCATAGCCTCAGTCAAATAATAAAGAATGTCTCCCGAGCTCACAAAGCAATGTCGTATGTAACACAGTGTCTGAGGAAGGCAAGCAGAGGTGGAAGCAAGGGGTCAAAGCAAAGGTCACTGGAATACAAAGAAATGCTTTTGTGTAGGAGGCACAACCTGCTGTGTGATTGCTAGGATCTCTCTGGAGAAGAATCAACCAAATTTGTTCTCACACTTGATGGGACAGGAAGGGTCCTCAGGGTATGTAGTCGGTCGGGTGGCTGGGTCACTGAGAAACACAGGAGCCCACTTAGCGCAGACCTGAGCTAAAGCCCATTAAAACGGTAAGAATACAGCCAGGCAGCCCTTTTTTTTCAGGCCTCATCAAACGGCAACAGTTCTCTGCATTTTGGCAGCCCGGATGGCTCACCCCTGTTGTCGCAGGAGCCTGGCATCATGCAGCCTTGGACAGCTGTTCAGACAGTCATCCTTTCTGGACTCCTGCTCTGTTCTTGGGCTAGCTCCCTGGGCCCTTGGGCTCCTGGGTGGTTTCTAATGTGTTTTTCATCTGTGTGATGCTGCTTGTAGTTCTTGTTGTTTGGTGAGTCTGTGGCAGATCCTCTCAGCCCTTGGGAACAAAGGGGTTCTGATAAGTGTCTCCTGAGCAGCTGATCTCTATTAAATCATACATGCCTTTTTTTTTTTTTTTCTTCCCGAACACCCTGCTGGTTGCCAATGGCACTGTGTCTTCCTAGTCCAAACAGCACTAAGGAATGGGATCCTTGTGAGTTTTCTTTTTAAAGCAGCCAGTAGGTCTCAATAAGGGTTCTTTCTTAACATCAATCACCGTCCTGTTGGGAGTCCTGGGCAGACCATTTTAATTGATCAGAACTGAGTCCAGTTGTTTGATCACAGAAAATGAATGCTGGTAGATTGGTTTCTCTTTGCACACTTTGCAGAGTTAAAGATTAAACATACAAGCACTCTGTTGCTAAGATATAAGAAGCCAAATAATTTCAAGGGCTTTTTTCATCTTCAAAATTGGATGGAATTTCCAACATCATGATGAAAATATTCTCTGTGCTAACCAAGGGTTCTATGGATCCTTTATTTTCCTCTTATATAACTGACATTGATGTAGCATGAACAGATGGTTAAAGGCACTGTTTAATTGGAATTGCAAAGCTGGACAAGTTTTCTAGTTATTCTTCTCCTCTGTAAAATGGGGACAATAACAGCACCTATCTCCCAGAGACGTTATGAAGATTTAATGAAATAATCCATACACAATGACTTCCATGTAGTAAAAAATGAATGTTAGCCATGAAAGTTTCCCTAGTACATGTATGCAGAAATGTCATAGTTGGCTAGGTGAATTTGATTGAAATAACTGTATAGAATTAAGTTTTAAAAATTACAGAGGGAATAATTATATGTGTTGTGACCTACATTCAGTGGGTTGTATCCCTATGCTAGATAAAATAAACTTTTTTGTTGTCTTCTTCTTCCTTTCACCACTGGGTTGATGAGTCCAGTGTTAACTCATCAGCGAGAATTGGGGAGTATGTGTGACTGATTTTGTTTTTTGCTCCCTTCCTGTGCACATATCTCTCATAGGCCTTCCTAATTGTATTGGGATTATTCGTTCAGTGGTCTGAATTAGCCACTAGGCCAAGAATTTTTTAAGGACAGAGACTTTGTCTCATTTACCTTGTCTCATGAGCACTTTGTTTCAAAGTGGCACATGGTGCCATGGGAGGTCCTGAAAAAAATGTTCCATGACTGCATGTATTTTTAAGGACTGTGCACCAGCTTTTAGTAGTTCTTAGTAATTATGAGCTACACCAGGAAAAAATCTTAAAATAAAATAAAGCATTCCCAATAGTTTATTTTTGCTGTTATTTCCCTCGCCTCACGTGATAGATCTAGAAAAATGTTGCTATGGGTGATAGCAGAGATGTAACAAGTCTTTTCAAGGACTTTTATGGTTTCAGGTCTCACATTTTGGTCTTTAGTCCATTCTGAGTGTGTGTGTATGTGTGTGTGTGTGTGTGTGTGTGTACTGTGTGAGCAAATGGTCCCGTTTAATTCTTTCGCATGTGGTTGTTCAGTTTTCCCAGCACCTTTTGTTGAAGAGACTGTCCGTTCTCATTAGATATTCATTCCTCCTTTGTCAAAGATTAATTGACCATATAACTGTGGGTTTATCTCTGGGTTTTTGGTTCTATTCCATTGATCTACATATCTATTTTTATGTCAGTACCATACTGTTTTAATTACTACCACTTTGTGATATAACTTGAAGTCTGGAACTGTGATACCTCCAGTTTTGTTTTTCTGTAAGATAGCTTTGTCTAATCGAGATCTTCTCTGGTTCCACACACATTTTAGGAATCATTTGTTCCAGTTCTATGAAAAAGGCTGTTGGTATTCAAATAGGTATTGCATTAAATCTATAGATTGCTTTAGGTGGTATAGACATTTTAACAATATTTGTTTTTCAAACCCAAGAATGTCTTTCCATTTATTTTTGTTGTCTTGAATTTCTTTCATCAGTGTTACATTGTTTTTAATCACAAGTCTTTCACCTCTTTAAGTTTATTACTTGATATTTTATTGGTTTTGATTCAATTGCAAATGGGATTATTTTCTTAATTTCACTTTATGCTCCTTCATTATTAGAGTATAAGAATGCATCAGATTGATTTTGTACATTGATTTTGTATCCTGTGACTTTATTGAATTCATTTACCAATTCTAGTAGTCTTTTGGTGGAAACTTTAGGGTTTCTATATATAGTCTTACATCATCTGCATATAGTGAAAGTTTTACATCTTCCCTACTAACTTGGATGCCTTCATTTTTTTATGTTGTTCATTTGTTAAGGCTGGGACTTTCAGTACTATGTTGAATAATAGTAGTAAGAGTAGACATCTTTGTCTTATTCCTGACCTTAAGGGAAAAGCTCTCAGTTTTTTACTATTGAATATGATGTTGGTTATGGGTTTTTCATATATGGCCTTTATTATGCTGAGTATGTTTCCTCTAAACCTATTTTGTAGAGGATTTTTATTATGAATATATTTTATACTTTGTCAAATGCTTTTTCTATGTCTATTGAAATGATCATGTGGTTTTTATTCTTTCTTTTATTGATGTGATGTATCATGTTGATTGCTTTGTGAATATTGAAGCACCCTTATATCCTGGGAATAAATCCTGCCTGATCATGGTGTATGATTTTTAAAATATATTGTTGGATTCAGTTTGCTGATATTTTGTTGAGGATATTTACATCTATATTCATGAGAGATACTGGCCTGTAGTTTTCTATTTTGTGGTGTCTTTATCTGGTTTTGGTAGCAGGATAATACTGGCCTCATAGAATAAATTTAGATGTTTTCCTTCCTCTTGTATTTTTTTGGAATAGTTTGAGAAGAATGGGTATTAACTCTTCTTTAAGTGTTTGGTAGAATTCACCTGTGAAGCCATCTGGTCCTGGACTTTTGTTTTTTGATTACTGATCTAATTTCATTGCTGTTAATGGGTGTGTTCAAATTTTCTATTTCTTCCTGCTTTAGTTTTGGTGGGTCATATCTTTCTAAGAATTTATCCATTTCTTCTAAGTTGTCCAATTTGTTGGCATATAGGTTTTTATAATATTGTTACATCAAAATAAAGAGTTTCTGCACAATGAAGAAAATGTTCAACAAAACTAAAAGACAATCTATTGAATGGGAGAAGCTATTTGCAAATGACATCAATAAAGTGTTAATATCCAAAATATATAAAGAACTGTTATGACTCAATACTCAAAACATAAGTAATCCAATTAAAAAGTGGGCAGAAGATAGGACTAGACATTTCTTCAAACAAAACATACAGATGGCCAACAGACACATGAAAAGATGCTCAACATCACTCATCATCAGGGAAATACACATAAAACTTATGAGATACCACCTTATATCTGTAAGAATGGCTAAAATAAAAAAACATAGAAAATAAAAATGTGGACAAGGATGTGGAGAAAAGGAAACCCCTCTTGCACTGTTGGTGGGAGTGCAAACTGGAGCAGTCATTCTGGAAAACAGTATGGACATTTCTTTGAAAACAAAAATCAAATTATCCTATGGTCAAGGATCACCCTTGTGGGTATTTGCCCCCAAAATAAAAAAACCGCTAATTTAAGGAATACATGCACCCCTATGTTTATTACAGCATTATTTATAGTAGCTAAACTATGAAAACAGACTGTGTCTATCAATAGATTAATTAATGAAGAGGTGATATATATGTATATATTTATTTTATGTATATATTTCTATATATATTATATATATACTTAGCCATAAAAAAGAATGAAAAAATCTTGCCATTTGCAACAACATGGATAGAGCTAAAGAGTGTAATGCTAAGTGAAATAAGTTAGTCAGAGAAAAACAAATGCCATATGATCTGACTCATATGTGGAATTTAAGAAGCAAAACAATTGAAGGGGGAAAAGAAAGAGAGACAAACCAAGAAATAGACTCTTAACTACAGAGAACAAACTGATGGTTACTGGTTACCAGAGGGGAGGTGGGTAAGGGGATGGAGGAAATAGAAGATGGGGATTAAAGAGTACACTTGTTATGATGAAAAAATAAAATTAAAAATTTAATTGAATATACTTTAAAAAAGCATAAAATGTGTTTATGATGGGGAAATATTATTACAGTGATGAGTATATCATGTTTTAATAGAAAATAATTTAAAAATTGTTTAAAAAGTTTTAATTTTTTAATATTTAAAAAATATTTCAAACATATCAAAAAGTTCTAAAACTAAAATAACAGATGCCCATGTATCTATCACTAAAATTAAACAAATACAAATATTTTGCTTTAGCACTCTCTCTGTCTTTATAAAAAAGCACAATGTTAAAGATAGAGCCCCTCCCCCCCGCCAATCCCTGCCTCTTGTTTCTCTCTCCCTTTCTTTCTGGAGGTAACTACTATCCTGAAATGGTGTGTATTTTCTTTACAGTAAAAGTACAAAGCTATTGGAAATTTTATTTTTTGAAAATCAAAGTAGAAACTTTTCAAATATAAAGTCTTTTTTAACTTTCTTTTTTTCAGTGACAGGCTTTTTTCTCAGCTTAAAAAGACATGGTAACTAGGACAGAGGAAAATGTCACAGCACGTCTTTGGCTAGAGGACCTGATTGAGGAGGGGCCCAGATTTTGAATTAAATATAACTATCCCAGACTTTTGTTTGCTCAATAAAAATGTGTGATCTAGGAATTGAAACTCGTTATGTTTCTTGGTCTTAAAACCACAAATAAAGCAAATCTAAGTACTGGCACTTCATTTTTCACAGTCTATATCAGTTCTGGATATAGTCACTAGCCTCCTTGTCATGAATGTATGAAAACTTTTCTGCCTAAAGAAAAAAATATTGATGATGTATGTTTTCTAGCAATACACCTCCACTGGTCTATCCTCTTTGCTTTACCACCACTCTGCTTGTATCACAGCAGAGTACACCCCAGAATATAGTGCATTTTACACAACTTGTTACTCTGCAGATTTGGATTTTTTAATTGAGGTTTAATTTACATATTATGACATTCCCCTTTTTAAGGTGTACAGTTCAGTAGTTCCAAATATACTCAGCAGGTTGTGCAAATATTCTCACTATCTAATTCCAGGACATTTTCATTCCTCTCCAAAGACATCTCATACCCATTAGCAGTTATTCCACATTTTCTATCCTCACCCAGCCCTCAGCAACCCTATCTACTTTCTGTCACTGTAGATTTGCCTGTTATGGACATTTCATCTAAATGGAATAATCTATGACCTTTTGTGACTGATTTCTTTCAAGGTTCACCCATCTTGTAGCACCTGTCAGTACTTCATTCCTTTTTACAAAATATATCCATTTTTTAAAAAAGATTTTATTTATTTCTTTGACAGAGAGAAACACAGCTAGAGCGAGAACACAAGTAAGCGGAGTGAGAGAGGGAGAAGCAGACCCCTTTGAGGAGCAGGCAGCCCGATGCAGGGCTTGATCCTGGGACTCTGGGATCATGACCTGAGCCGAAGGCAGACACTTAATGACTGAGCCACCCAGTCGCCCCCAAAATATATCCATTCTATGGCTTTATCACATTTTGTTTGACCTTCCATCAGTCGATGGGCATTTGTGTTGTTTCCACTTTTTGATTATTATAAGTAATGCTGTAATGAACATTCATGTTCATATTTAACCATCTGAGCCACCCAGGCGCCCCAATAAAGAATATACTTTGTATAATTGTAATCCTTTTTATGTTTATTGAGACTTATTTCATGGCTTAATACATTGCCTATTCTGGAGAATGTTCCATCTCCACTTGAGAAAAATGTATGTTCTGCTACTGTTAGATGGAGTGTTTTCTAGATACATTATGTCTAGTTGGTCTAAGATATTATTCAAGCTTTCTATATCCTTGCTGATCTTCTGCTTAGTTGGTCTACCCTCATTTGAAAGTAGAATAATGAAACCTACAACTCTTATTGTTGAATTTCTCCTTTTGGTACTGATAGTTTTTGCTCCATGTGATTTGGGCTCTGTGTTAGGGTCATATATATTTATAACTGTATAAATTCAGATTAAGAATGCACCAAGCCATGCCAAACAAAACAACTGTAGATGGATTCATATAATTTTAAAGATGGAGCCCACCTTAGTCTTTATCTTGCCCTCTTAAAGATGAGAAAAAAACCTGAGATACAATAAGATTAAATAATTTTCCAAAGTGATAGAACTACTAGTTATTATTGCTAGAGGCAGGATTAGAATTAAGATCTCTTGACTCACAATCAGATGCTCATCTCTACTAGAACCCAGTAAAAGCCAGAAGCTGCTTTTTAAAATAGTATATATGTTATCTTTCTCCTAACCCTAAAAATTATCTTTACTATAGAGGGATAGATGAAAAATTATTAGTCTAGTTTTCTTAAAATAGAAAATTTCACGTGTCAATATTAAAAAATCCTAAACAGAAATGTCATGAGGAAGAAATATGGCTAAATGATGGTAATGAATTTTATGTTGCTAATGGAAAAATCTGAGTTTTTAAAGCATTTGCCAAAAGACATACTAACCTATGTCAAAATTATGGACTATTATGGAAAAGTAGTGTTATTGAACTGTATTATTGAACCTTGGGGCACCTGGGTGGCTCAGCCATGAAGTGTCTGCCTTTGGCTCAAGTCATGATCCCAGGATCCTGGGATTGAGCCCTACATCGGGCTCCCTGTTCAGCGGGAAACCTCCTTCTCTCTCTCACACTCCCCTGCTATGTTCCTTCTCTCACTGTCTCTCTCTGTCAAATAAATAAAATCTTTTTTTAAAAAAAAATACTTGAACCTTAAAAAAAATTTTCACCTGTTGAACTGAGTAAATGGTATCATTTTTGGTTGCATGTCTGTCTTCAGAACTTAAGTAAAATTTTTGGTCTAGTTAAAGCCAACTAATTCAAATTTAGGATGAATTTTTCTATGGGGGGCGGAAAGACAAAAATAAAGAAAACAGATGTAGCAATAAATGTTGAAGTAGTATTAACTTTGATTTTTTTTCCCAATATGACTATGAATCCTTTCTTAAAATTTACTTTCTTTTCAATAGTCTATGATATCAACTAAATGCATTAAAATCTGTTGCAATTTAAATATCAAGTTATCCTTTCTTCCCCTTCTCCCTCTTTATTTTCATGGTCACTTAAATATAGTTATTGACTGGGTATAGCTGAGGGTATATCTTTTCTTATTCTGGGACCTAAATGACTCCTTTCCCTAGAGGTGTGTATTTAAACTGAAGTCAGTTACACATTCCAAGCATGGTTCATAGTTGTATTTATTTTCCCCAATTATAATTTTATGTTCTGTTTATTTTTATTCTTTTTTTTTTTTTTAAGATTTTATTTATTTGACAGAGAGAAACACAGCTGTAGGGGGAACACAAGCAGGGGGAGTGAGAGAGGGAGAAGCAGGCTTCCTGCCGAGCAAGGAGCCCGATGTGGGGCTCGATCCCGGGTCTCCAGGATCATGACCTGAGCGGAAGGCAGTCGCTTAACCAACTGAGCCACCCAGGCGCCCCTGTTTATTTTTATTCTTAAACAGCATATAATCCAGATTGGGGTTTTTCAAAGCCTACCAGTCTCTGTATAGTCTTTTGCTTTTGTGAATTTGCAGTTCTTGCCCAAGTGATTTATTTGACATGCCATCGGTCTGCTTCCAGTGATCATTTGTTAAGAACCTGAGTGGACTATAAGAAAGGGCAATAAAGGGCGACCCTGCACAGCACGCTCTAGCCAGATGGCAGCAGTCTGTAAAATGGGATGCCTGGGGGGGCAAGGGAGCAGGAGGAGGGGTCCGGGGGGGGGGCCTGTGGCACCATAGCCCCAAGCCCAGTCCGAGGAGCTGTCAGGCTGGTAGCTTCAGGCTGCCTCTGGCAAGAGTGAAGGCCTTGGTGGAAGAGGACCCTGACGTGACCCTTGAGGGACAGGAAGTCATCTTCATTCTCGCATAAGCCTCGGAGACCATTGCAAAAGTGCCTACTGCTGTGCTCAACAAGGAAAGAGGAAAACCTCCCTGAGAAGAGATTCTGATAATGCAATAGAAGCTGTGGATACATTCGCTTTGGATTGATTGCCGAGTTGGGCCGTTTTGTGAGCCTTCAACCTGGTCCTTTAGCTAGCTTCTGTCCTTTAGTCCTCAACCTTGAAGAAGAGAGTATTTGGAATATTGTGTTTAGGTTCTTCTCCTGTTCTACCTTCACCTAAGCTGGCATAAGTAGAGATCTCACCTGTTAGCTTTCCTTAGGCCTTCCACTAGTTGTGTCTTTCATCTCAGGCTTGGATGCAGCAACTGCTGTTTGAGGCGGAAGGAAAAAAATGGATTTTTGAGGCGGTCTAATAAATGGTGAGGCCAATAATCATAATCAAGGTCTCTGATCAATCCCCCTCCACCCGAAAAGAAAGTGTTGGAAAATTTGGCTGAGATTAGATTAAGGTGCATAAATAAAGGAATAACCTTCATTTGTTCAACAAATACTAAAAGGACTCCTATTATGTAACCAGATATCATTCAACAGTGACCAAAACTGATAAAGTTTCTGGCCTAACACTCTAGTTATGAAAAAAAAGATAATAAGGAAACAAGCAAATAAATACATGGGTCCTATGTTACTAGTCCTAAGAAGAAAATAAAGCAAGTCAGAGGAATAATATTTTAAAAGAATATATGGCTAGGGAAAGACTTTCTGATGAGATGCGATGGGTCAGAAGTCTGAATAAAGAAGAGAGTGAGCTATATGGATATCTTGAGATGAAAAAAATTAGGTTTTGAGGTAAGAGTGTGCTGGGTGCCCTCAGAAGAGATAAGAAAACTGGTGTGGTTGGAGATGGAAGAGGCGAGCCAGCAGATGAAAGCAGATAGTCTTGCACCCCATGGTTTTCTTTTGAGTTGGGTGGGAGCCTTGGAGGTTTTGAGTAGCAGTGACAAGATCCAACTTAGGCTTTAAAAAGATCACTCCGGCTTTTGTGTGAAAAAACACAATATAGGGGGCCAGGGGTAAAAGCAGAGAGACAAATTAGGAAACTTTCATATTCCAGGCAAGAGATTGGGGTGGTTTAGATCACGGGGGTGGCAGGGTTCCAGAGAAGGGCAAGCAAATACTAGGTACTATAAGTTTGGGGTGTTGAGAGAGAAATGGAGGTATACAGAGCCATGTGACTCTTCTTTTTTTATATTTGGCTGTGTACAGAATGGATGGGAGTAAAGTAAAGATTTTTATTAAAATGAACATGACTATTCATCACCCAGATTAAGAAATAAAAATATTACCAGAACTGGAGCACCTGGGTGGCTCAGTCAGTTAAATGTCTGCTCAGGTCAGCTCAGGTCATGATTCCAGGGTCCTGGGACCAAGCTCCATGTGTGTTGGTCTCCTTGATCAGCAGGAAGAAGCCTGCTTCTCCCTTTCCTCCCCAGCTTGTGTTCTCTCACTATCTCTGTCTCTGTCTCTCTCTTAATAAATAAATAAATAAATAAATAAATAAATAAATAAATAAAATCTTAAAAAAAATATTGCCAGAACCTTAAAAGCCTTTGTGATCCTCTTCCCAGTTATATATGTTTCCTTGCTTCCCAGAGGTAACCATTATCCTGTTTTTTAAAAAATTATTTTCTCTTATGCTTCCCTATAGATTTACTAGTTATATATTGTATCACTACACAACGTATTGCTTACTACTGAAAAATGGTAGCAAGTATGAACCTAGCTGTGTAGAGAAGGGATAATACTATCACGTTGAGATAGAGGTTTCTGGGAAAAGATGAGTGAACAGAACTCTATTATCACAATCTGGCTTTAGTGTCCCTGAAAGTTTACAAGACCTCCCCTGGAGAAGTCTTTGGGCAAGATCTTGAGTGGATCCTGGAAAACATTGGGGTGGTATATTGGAATTGGGCCAGTAAGCACGACTGTGTTGTGGGCTAGGTTCTAGACATTTAATAGAAAACATGTTTAGTGGGGGAGTAATTTGCTCTTTATTTTTGCTTCTACACTAACCATTGCTGTTATGCTTCTAAGCTTACCTCCAGGGCACCTGTGTGGCTCAGTGGGTTAAAGCCTCTGCCTTGGGCTCAGGTCATGATCTCAGGGTCCTGAGATCGAGGCCAGCATCCGGCTCTTTGCTCAGCGGGGAGCCTGCTTCCTCCTCTCTCTCTGCCTGCCTCTCTGCCTACTTGTGATCTCTCTCTGTCAAATAAATAAAAAGAAAAGAAAAGAAAAGAAAATCTAAGCTTACCTCCAGCTTTCAGGAGCAAATCAAATCAGAACACTTCTGGAAAGTGAACTGAATGTCTTTAGCTGATTTAGGCTGTGGTGCATGGCATGGAGATAAAAGTCTGGGCTGGCTCAGGCAGGCATTCTCAACTCATGATGAAAAGGAAATATGCGTCAAAGTCCTCGATGTGGTCCTATATCACATTGTTCCAATCTTAGCTAACTGCTCCCTCCTTCCAGTGTAGCTACCATCCTAGGGATGTCTCTTCATCATCATTCTTGAGAGTTCCTTCGATTTTATCCTGTTTCCTGCATCCCTTGTTTTTCTGAGGTCTGAGCTTAACTCTACCACTGTTCTTCTTTTTGACAGTCAGTAATCATCTAGATTAATCTACATCCCATTTTTTTAATGGTCTTTATTCCTACTTGTATCTTCATCTTTCCATTTGGGACCACTTTCTTTCCTTTTGCCTGAAGAACAACACCCTTTAGCAATCCTCTGATGCTTGTCTGCTAGTGGTGATCTCTTTCGGTTTTCTTCTAACTTTAAAAATGTCTTTATTTTACCTTTATTGTTATTGAGAATGAGTAGTAATTTTAGAAAAAAACTTTTTTTTTCACGTGAACATTTCTTGACATTTCCTGCTTCTATATGACTGGTTTTTATTTTTGTTTTTTGTTTGTTTGTTTGTTTGGGGTGTGTGTGTGTGTGTGTGTGTGTGTGTGTGTGTGTGCGTGTGTGTGTGTGTGCGCCCTGTCAGCCATCTGGCTGTATCCAAATGGGAATGTCTGCATCTTTTCAATATTCTCACCGTCATTCTCCCTTCTTCGCTGGCTGGCCTGTTGCATATGAAGAGTTCGCCTCCTGATAGTCTGTGCTTTCTATCCTTCTCTTCTTCTTGCCTTTCAACCTCTTTTCGCATTCTCTTCTTCAGAGGTCTTGTTTGTCCCTTCAGATCAGACTTGGCATAGTCTCATGGTGAAGCTCTTGACTCACTCCTTGATTGTTACCCCAATTCTCTTCTAACTTTGCTGCAGGGGACCGCTCTGGGTACATCTCTCTCTAAGCCAAACTTGGATCCTGGAAGCTCTGACTTCAGTACAGTTTCTATGGGTACAGTGTTTAGTGGGCTGGTTCAAAAATTCAGGTTCTGATGATGACACATTTAGTAGAAAAAGAGACAGAGAGGATCTTGGGGTAGAAGAGGGAAACTCTTTCACAATTCATCAAGGTAGAAATTTAAACATTACTTAGAACAAATCAAATGAAACTCCCAATATGTACATACATGTACATATGTTGTTTAAATAGATCTGAATTCTCTCTGAACTGTTTAAGCTATTTTTCTGTATAAGGGATTTAGGGCAATGTTTTATGAATTTTTAAGTCTGACTAAAAAGAATAAAAAGTCATTCTCAGAATATAGATATGATTATGCCTTGTAAATCTCTTGATTCTTTGGAATTAGAAAGTGAGGTGGTAGAAGGAGAGAAGTGTCATCAAATCATTTTCAAATTATTACATATGAAATAAAATTTGGTTTAAAACATATTGCTATTGCTGCAAAAATTTATTTTATAGATTTATTTGACTGATTGAATGCTTTAAAATAAAAGCCAATTTCTTTCTGAGAAAAGCATGCTCTCCAGAAAGTGACTTTTATAACAGTTCATGAGAAAAAAAGTTGCAATTCAATTTTGTGGTTCTGATTTTCAGTGTGTTTGAAGGGATTATTTGATTGGCTTGGATTTTACTTTCCCCAGCTATGAAATAGGAAGACTAATTGTTGCAAATGTATTATGAGAACCTTAAATGGAAGATAACTATCAAGGTGCAAAGAATAACCAGACATTTTGTTCATCTGATTTTGAAATTTCTGCTCTTTTTCCAGGCCCATAGAGGAAACACCAGCTGCATAATTCATCCTGTTGTGATAAATTATAAGAAGGGATGTGGAAGTCGGCTCTGAATTTCCTCTTCTTTTGGTGTGTGTAAACCAGTCTTTAATGTTATTGCCCTGTTGTTTTGTGGTTTCCTTTCCTCTACGTCAACTATATTCGTGTGAAGAGCTTTCTCCAAGATTAAACATTTGCCTCATTGGCAGCATTTCTGAATTTTCATCTGCCAAACTCTTCACACACAGACTACATAAAGGCAGTTTATTTTCCAGCTGAAAACCTGACAATGTCCCAACCACCTCGTGACAGAGAAATCACGCAACTGATGTAAAGCAGTATTGGATATGGAGACAAAATTGTGATGGGGGTGGGTGCGGGGAGGTAGAAGAGTATAGAAGGGAAGCTCTTTCGATTAAACAGGAATCCATTTTATCCAATAGTCTGATTCGACAGAAAGATAGCGTCAGTGATTATGAAGCAGAGATGTGAAAGTGAGGCAAGCTGAGAATAGTGGGTGCGTCCAGCACATTGCTCTAGTCCAGAAAGCTGCTCCACTTTTGGAAATTGGAGATGGTCTGTGATTTTGTGAGGTTAGTACTGCAGCTGGGAGGCTGAATCTGTGGGCTCAGTGGTATGTGCAGAATGCGTTTGATCAGTTTCCCCACTTGGGGTTGAAGAAGGGTACGGTATAAAAAGAATATGATTGAAATAAGCTGAAAGTAGGAGTTGAGTTCTGGGGAGTAAATCTTAGTTCGAATTTAGATTCTAGAGAATTTTCCTGTTGCTATTTTTTGCCCTAGCAAAAGTTTGACTTTTCAAAATTTTCAATATATGGAAAACACACAGAATATTTTAGTACCTCCTATTTGCGAGTCTCCTATTTGCAAGTCTCCTATTATTCTCTTCCACACAGCATCTCCAGGAATCTGATACCAGCTCTGCCATTTGGGGAATATAATATGGAAATAAGCATGATGATAGTCTTAATAACCTTACTGTTGTCCTTGACAGTGAAGAGACATTAGTCAAAAATGGCTTTGAGAAAACAGGGAAAACTTTGGTAGGAGCCTATTTATGAGGTTTATTGTTTTTATTCCCTCTTCTCTCATGAGTTCAAGGACTCCATGAACGTTTTCCTCATAACCTAGCCAGGCAGTTAACACAGCCTAATTCCAAGAGTATTCTTAGGGGTGTAGATCTTTATTTCAGGGTGGATCACTAGCCCAAGGTCACCTGGGATAGTGGAGGAGAGGCTGGGATTGAGCCACAGCCCAGATTTCAAGTCCTGTGCAAATAACTGTCAGTCGCTTTCCTAGAACAAGTGGACAATGGTGTAACCTGGGATCAAGCCACAGCCCAGATTTCAAGTCCTGTGCAAATAACTGTCAGCTGCTTTCCTAGAACACGTGGACAGCTGATGTAAGCTCTTACGAGAAGGAAACAAGAGAACAACAGTAATACAGCCAGGTACTTTTATTTGTACAAAGAAGGCTCAAGTAAAGAGGTTATTTTGTTGGACTCTGGAGACCTGAATTCTTGAACTAGTTGTGCTGGTGCTGGCCAAGCCACTTAGTTGTTCTGTGGCTGGCTTCACTCATTCAAAATTGAGCTTGGTGGTGCTTGATCTGTCCCCTCAAAATAGAGAATTCAAGGAGATGATGTGAAAAGTGAAGTGTAAGGTTTGGCATCGGCACCAGATGAAAGAAGGGCAACGTCACCAGTGATCCCTTCAAAGCAAATTTGCCTTTCCTAGGCACTCAGTAAGGTTTGACAAGCGAATGAGCAATTGCAGAATGTTGAAGCAGGAGGCCTCCGGACAGAAGGTCCAGAATCGTTAAGTGACTTAGCTGGCTTTCATAACTTGTTCATGGCAGAGTTCCCTTGTCATGTTCCTGACTCCTGTCCTATTGCTCTTTCTGACATACCACATTGCCTCTCTTAGGCACTGCTATGGTAGCTTATATGTATATATATATATCCCAGATGCAGAAATAAACAACACTGAATTCTAGCTACAGTTAATATTTTTAAAAATTGAGCTATTTTAAATGTCTTAACCTTTTTTTTCTATAGCTCTGCCCTCAGAGAAATATTTTAAACATAGGCATGAAGAAACAAACATTTACGGTAAATTAATTATTATTTCCATTTCAAAAAGTTGTGAAATGTTTCTAGAACTCTCCAGGATTGACCCAAGTTGGTTTCTAAGAATATTTTCCTATAATTATAAACATGTAATTAGAGGAGTGGTTGGAAGGATAAAGATTATTTCAAACTTTTTCTCTCTAGTTTGTTCCTAATTAAAAATAATGAAAGACACGAAATCCCATTCAACAATATAATGTACATTATTTGAAATATTGATATATTAGCAGGAATAGGAAATATAATCTTGTAAATGCAATCAATTCATATTTGTCATTTAGGACTTTTTAATATTTAATTTTTAATACTTTATTAATTATATACAGAGGATTTGGAGAGGAATCAAGTAAAGCTTTACAACCATTTCTGGCCAAACTAGAAGCAAAATGTAATTGAAACATTCAGGATTGTTCATTTTCATTTAGGCTCTATCTGGAAAGCCAGGCAGCGTTTAAACCTATCATTGATAAAAATTTATCTTATTAAATCTTTTTTAGCTCAATTAATTTTATACCAGTTTGGATTCTTGATTACAAGGTGATATTAAAGACAGGAATAATGGCTGTTCAATTGAACAGTCCTATTCAAACTATACCCAAGCACTTGTTTTATGTTTGATTGGTTAATAGTATGTAACACTGGCAAATTAGGAAAACAAGCAATATAAAAAGGCAGAACATAATTACTTTAGTTGAAAGGTGCCATGATCCGTATACAACATAAACACATATCTTATTCACTCAAGTACACTTAGGTTTCTTTTGTTACTAACTAGAAATAATAAAAAGTCTTGACCCCCTAAGAAATTCATTGAGAGAGAATGAAGAGAGACAGAGACAGAGAGGGAATGAGAGGCAGGGACTAATTCAAGTCAAGGGAAAAAAAAAAGCCAAGCTAGAAACACTGGAATTTCTTTGTTTAAAGTTATGAGGGAAAACATACAATAAGACATTTATAACCACCACAACATTGTTCAAAGTATTGCTTCTTGGATGGATCTGACTCAGTCATGAAGGGAGTTCAGCAGGACAACTCCCTTTCTGGTGTGGCAAGAACAGAAGGAAAAATAAGCCAATGTTCATAAAAACATTTCAGAAATGAAGATCATACCATAGTGGCATTTATTTAAAATATATATACTTTCCAAGGCCTCTTAAACACAAGTTGAATCTACTACTGTTCTGTCTGTGCTGTTACTGAGTCCTCCAGTTTGAGAACTCAGTTGGCAGCACATGGCTTCTAAGGCTCTATTCTGCCAAGGTGAGCACTGTTGAGAGGGCACCTCATCTTTACACTTGACTTCCACTTTTCTCTGGAAAACCATGACTAGGCTCTAGCACAGTCAGCCACTGTAGCCAGGACTGTCTAGATGGTCACCATCTGCTGTCACCTATTGACTGAGGCACTTGGAATCTTTAGGCATGTAAAAGCAATGGTAAAGATGAATCTTAGCAACACCTTTGAGACATTTCCATAATTTTTTCATCACTGCTAGAACCAGATTCCAAAGAGACTAGACATAACTAATGGTAGAATGGAGGGAGATAATGCTGTGCGTTAAATATAGTTCTAAAGGCTCTGTTACCAGATAAAGGCTTTTATATGCCACTAGGGAGTTCTTTGGCAATCCTTTTAGAAATGACTTGCATACTCAGTGTTTGAGGCACTTGTTCCTGGGCCAATTGAAATCTGTCTTGAAGTCTTCCCGTTCCCTATGTTGGGTAGTGCTCTGATCTTTGATTGAGGATTGAGACAATAATGAAATGGGGTTGATTATGGCATACAGAGCTTGAATGAGAAATAAAGTCAGAGCAAGTATTGCCAGAGTCAAGCATGTAATTGCAGAAGTTTGACAGTGAGTCAGTTTTGAGGATGCACCAAGATCCTCTCATATGTGTGGTTTGTGTATTTGGAAGGTAAAGCAAGAATTGATGATTTGGGACAGGAAGGCAAATCTAAAGAAAAGAGTAAACACTAAAATTACTTCTGGGAGTGAGGACCCATAGACAGCAGACACTGTCAGATCCTCTTTAGTTGCTCTAGTTAGATTCCTTGGCAGAACGTGTTGAAGGAGGGGTGCCTGGGTGGCTCAGATGGTTGAGCGTCTGCCTTCAGCTCAGGTCATGATCCTGGAGATCCGGGATGGAGCCCCACATCAGGCTCCCTGCTCGGCAGGAAGCCTGCTTCTTCTTCTCTCACTCCCCCTGCTTGTGTTCCCTCTCTGTCAAATAAAGAAAATCTTAAAAAAAAAAAAAAAAAAAGAAGGTATTGAAGGAGCTAGAAACCTGACCACCAAGGGTTTTTTGTTGTTTATCCTGGTTTGGATGACCTCTAAAAGGTATACTTAGCATCATAAGCCTCTGTGATAGATATTTCCTCCTTATTTGTGGAACAAGTGTGTTAGAGTTTGGGTTCCCCCAGACTCCGAAGTGCGGAGCTTTAGTATGTTAGTATGTTGAGAAGTGCCCTTGGGAACAACACGACTGAGAAAGAAGGAAAGCAGGATTAGGCAAAGAAGATGTGGAATTATGCCTTTGCAGTAAGAGCCTTGGCTCCTCCTATTGGGAGTTCTGCAGCGGAAGTAGTCCTTAAGATTCATTCCAAACCAGGGAGAGAATATTAGTTCTGAATAAAAATCAGTCCCATCATGCACATACACAAAAAGATTTGTATTCGTATTGTATAAATTTAAAAAAACAAAAAACAAAAAACAAGTTCAGAGCAATAAAGTAAGTGCCCAAAGTCACACAGCTTCTAAATGGAATGGCTGGAGGCTATTTACCTATTCTTGTGGCTGAACTCCAGACCCATGGTCACAGCCATGGGTCATAACCTCTGGCAGAAGGATCCAGAATATGGTCTGACCTAAGAAGTAAAATAAATGTGCCTCTGAAGTTTCTAAAAAAATATTGATGTGCATATCTTTTGGTTTTGTATACTACAGGTAATAGCACATATATTAAAAATTATTTTTATTGATAAAATTTACAAACAATTTTCTCTAGCACGAGAATTTTTCTTTCTTATCACTTAATGGTAACCTCAAATAAGGCCTTTCTTATGTTAGCTAATTTTTTCTAAAAAGAGACCAGAAAACCATCTGAATGCACTATTTTCTTTTATATAATGTATATCAAAATAATAAACACTATAGAACTTTTGTGAATTGTAGTTTGATTTTCCACCTACTTCACATAGGAGCTTTGTGAATTTGAGTTATGGCAGCCAAAGCATCAATGTACAATCTGTGGTTCAGAGAGGTTATGAGCTTTGCCTGAGTTTACACAGTGTGTGTGGGTAATCCAGACCTCCTGCACCCCTTTCTCGGATCCACATTTCCTGTGACCTCTGTATACTCTGCCTCACCCTAAGGAACATTCCATCATGGCTCCATATGTAGGAAGATGTGTTGTATCATATGAGCCAATGGAAGAACCAGGGCCAGTGTGTTTTTAGCGTGAGAAGAGCAACCAAACCACTGAAAAGAGGCATTGGAACTATTCCTCTGAGCTCCTAAGAAAAATAATTGCTCTGGAAAGGGATGAAGAGTTTCAGTAGAACTCGTTATCTATTTTCTTTGGATGAACTCTCTGTTATTAGTCAACGTGATCTGAGTTTGGGTACCACATTAGAACGAGTAACAGAAAATATTGATCCTGCAACTTGTGAGAAGCATGAAGCAGGCATGAGTTCATCTCAGTGCTTCCATAAATGGTAACTTTTATTCTAGTTATTTGACGATTTGTTGGTTATTATTACTTGAAAGGAATCCAGCTAAAACAGTGTTTGCTTGGATTCTTGGGTCAACTATTTCACTTCTAGTGGCAGAAAATATACTACATAAAAGGATTATGTCTATTTTTCTTAACTTTCCTTTCCTTTTTGGTCACTTGGCCAAAGTGAGGTCCTGGAAAATATTCTCCATATGCTCAGTGTGGGGGGAAATGTGTGTGGGGGTGGAGAGGGTTAGGGGGTCAAAGAGATTACTGCCTATGTTCTCCTCTAGGATTTTGATAGATTCCTGCCTCACGTTGAGGTTTTTCATCCATTTCAAGTTTATCCTTGTGTATGGTGTAAGAGAATAGTCGAGTTTCATTTTTCTATACATAACTGTCCAATTTTCTCAGCACCATTTATTGAAGAGACTGTCTTTTTTCCACTGAATATTTTTTCCTGATTTGTCAAAGATTGTTTGACCATAGAGTTGAGGGTCCATATCTGGACTCTCTACTCTGTCCCATTGGTCTATATGTCTGTTTTTGTGCCAGTACCATGCTGTCTTGATGATCACAGCTTTGTAATATAGCTTGAAATAAGGTTAACATGATGCCCCCAGGTTTGTTTTTCTTTTTCAACATTTCCTTAGCAATTCAGGCAGACCAGCCTTCTTAGAGAATGCCCTACATTCTGGATTAATCTATTTTTTCAGGATTAAATTCAAGTGAAGTATTTTAGGCAATAATACTTTATAGGTAATGGATATACCTCCCACTATATTACATCACAAGGCATAAAATATCTGATAATCACATTATTGACAAAACCACACTTAACTGGGAGGTGCCTTTATTTTAAAGGCACGTTTTCCCCTTTATAATAAAGTAGGCTCATATTTTGAAGTGTAGATGTATGCTATCAAAATGGGAAGATGTTCATGCTCTATTAAGTATAAATAGAAGGGCACCTGGGTGGCTCAGATGGTTAAGCATCTACCTTAGGCTCAGGTAATGATCCCAGGGTCTTGGTATGGAGCCCTACATCAGGCCTTCTTCTCCCTCTGCCTCTGCTCCTCCCCCTGCTGTGCTCTCTCACTGTCTGTGTCAAATAAATAAAATCATTTAAAAAAGTATAAATAAAAAATTTGGAACTGTAAATGATCTTAATTTTGTCAAAAAGATTTTACACACACACACACACACACACACACACACACACACACACATGGGGTAATGTCTAAGATATATATTCCAAAGCAGAAGGACATATATCCCAAGGCATTTACAGTACTTATGTCAATGTCATATGTCTATGGGTGATTTTTATTTTTCTCTTTTTTATTTGATTATTTTAAATAATGCCTACATATAAGTTGTATAATTTTAAAAGTTAATAAAATGGATTGAATGCAACTAGTGTTTTACAGCCTATTTTAAATAGGTGAACATAGTATATTTGTTTTCCTTTACTTCTTCCTGCTTTGGTGACACACATATGTTGTCTGCATAGTTAATTCTATTTTTATTGTTATATACTAGATCCTACTGGGCATATTTCTCCAGAAAGAAACAATTAAATCAAGGACAGAATTCTCACACTTCTCTCCAGAATTTCAATTTGTATATTTTAATCAGTACCCTGTACTTAAGGAGAACAGTATGCTTTATTTTGTAACTTAAAATGAAATCGTCACAGAATTTAAAGCACCTGTTTATTTCGTGCTGAGGATGGCGTAGGAACACTGTGATTCTGGACAGGTTTATGAACTTTTTTCTCCCAAGTGGTATATATGGTTGTGGCCTAAGGTCACTTACCATCTTCATAGATGTTCTCTGGCTATCTCAGTAAAGGAAGTAACCTTTACTCAGCATGGGTCATAGGGATCTGGTGAGTCAAGGAGAGGGGCTCTGAGGCTCATCTTGTCTGACTCGTAAGTGTACACCAGGTGGTAGGGCCACTGAAGACCAGACGCTTAAGTCTCTGGGGCAAGGCTCGGAAACCATCTTGGCTAAATGACAGAGTTGGAGATGGCCAGATCACAGTGTCCTGCCGCCTTTGTTATGGATACACAGCCTGTTGTTGCTGGAGGCAAAGGCTGCCACTGGCATGCCACGGAAGCTGACCAGGCAAGAGGCAGTGATGCTGGGTTTGCTCCTTGGGGAAATCTTCATTTCATCCCTGGGAAGGCAGACAAGCTGGTGCAAAAGGAAACCCACACCTAGTAACTGATACACAGCAGTGACGTCCCTGTGAAGCGATCTGCAGAACCGGGCTAGATGGAATTCTGCATTCCATTAACTGTAAGCAGGATGTGAGGGATTAAAAGGGAGTTGGAGTGGGCAGCACAAGGCTAAAAATTATCTACTAGAGTCACTGATATTTTCCAGTGCAAACAAAAAGAACACCCTTTGCAAGAGTAAATCCTCTGGAGTAATATTTCTGGGGAATATAAGACTGGCTCCAAGCGAGACTGGTGAGTGGGTAGTGTGATTTTATAGCACGCTACCTCTATTTCAATGCCTGTCTCCACCAACCCAGGCACCCCATTTTCCTTACTGTTGTAGTCCTTTCCTTTAAAGGTTCTGCTCTCTATATTATACTTCTGAATTCAAGGAGTAAACATACTTTGATGGTGGAGCTGAACTGAGTTCAAGTTTCAGTTCCATTACACACTGGTTTTATGAACATGGCAGACCTCTTAACTTTTATGAGCCTCAGTTTTATCATCTGTATGTGGGAGTCATAATCTAATATTTAACATAGGTCTTAGTACATAGAGAATGAAAGAAGGTGGGATCTAACACTTGCTGGGCATCTCTTATGTGGCAGAATTTGGGCTGGACTAACTTGAGCAGCAGGAGACTCAGCTTGAGCCCAGGCCATAGTAACCATTTGGGGTCTATAATGTCTAGGCACTTTGATGACCTGGCAAAAGTCACCTGGCAAATTACCTGGCAAAACGGGCCTTCTGGAAGATTGGGGAACATCCTGGATGAGAACTTACCTTTGAGGAAAAAACAAGATCTGTAGACAACGTGGTTCTATAACATATTATTAGCAGGGAAAAGCTTCCCAGGAAAATAAGGTGTTTGTCACTCATATTTTGAAAATCAAGTCTAGCTTCTCATGGGTTTACATTACAAATAAGTTGAGCTACATGTGAAAAAAAGAGAAAGACCTTTTAAAATAAAATTTTATAAGAAACTGAGGCATAAAATGCACTACTCTCACACCTTCGTAGAGAAATGTGACACTAATGGAGAAAGTGTGGGTAGTTCAAATCCAAGATGGCCATATCAACTTTTGCCTTCATATATATGAATTCCAGTTAAGAGGTGAAATCTACTACTCCCATTCCCTTGATACCGGATTGATCTTAGTGACTTGCTTGATAAATAGAATATGGGACAAGTGATATTCAGGAATTTCTGAGGCTCAGCTCAGTCACAAGAAGCCTTGCAGCTTACATTTGGGACATCTAGAATGATCTTTCTTGCAACTCTAAGGTACTTAAGAAGCACATCTCAAGACCACAGTTCATGAGAAATCCAAGCCACATGGAGAGGCCCTGGAAACACCACGTGGAGATAGACCACGGAGAATTGAGACAGCAGGCATTTGAATGGAGTATCATCATAGAAGAGTTGTCTTGATTCCCAGCTACCCCATGAGGATGTCATGGGGACCAGAGATGAACCACCCAGCCAAGCTTTCTCCACAAAACTGCAAGCATAAATGTAATGGTTGTTTTAAGTAACCGAATGACTTTAAAAGGAAAAGAAGACTGTGTGTGTATATGTATGTGCTTCAAGTGTTCTAGAAAACAAATTTGAAAGCCATATCCCTAAAATAAGTTTTAAAAACTATTTCTGTGAAATAATGTAGAAAAACTATGAGTGGGAATGAGGATATGATTAAGTTGGGCTATAATGGGAAAGGGCAAGTGGATTGTTGGTTACTAGGTGTAAACATTTTGACCATGCTTATGGTTTCATGGGAAAAAATTTTCCAATTAAGACATGGAGCAGGTGGTATCTTGGTAGGCTGAGGAATAAGGTTTCATGGATCTCCTTAGTCAGAGTTCAAATCAAGAAGTCTTTGAGAGAATGTAGCCCCATTCACATCCAGAATTGGCCCTGGCATTCCAAGTTATATTGAAATGGGGTTATATTGATGTGGGTTCAGTATAAGGATGCAAAGGGGCTCTGGAGCTATAGAAAAGCTCTTTATAAGCCTATGACTTACTTTATTTGTTCAGAATAAGCGCTTCTTTACTATGTAGGAGACCCAGCTGAATGGGAGGTCTCCTTTTAAGGGACTTAAAATGAAAATAAAAACCATATGAAAATAATCGAGTATAAAGAAAGGCATTAGGTCCTTGGGGCCAAGAACCTGGTCCCTGTGTAGAAGACCCAGGATGCCACCTTAGCCATGCCGTGGACATTCAATACCCCAGCCCCGTTGTTGTGTGTGTGAGAGCTCGCTGACTGACAGCATGCAGACTTGGCTAGCTCCGCTTCATCCTGGGAGGGCTGTGGTTCTGTAGTTCAGGAGAGGCACTCTTGGCGAACTGCACTCCTGTTTAAGGATTGAAGGACTCACCGAGTGATAATTCAGTTGCAGTGCTGGAAGTACAAGGGAATCAATGTGCTGAATGTCTGCAGATAAAGCGATACATTTATTCCAGGGATTATGGAGAGGTTATCACGGCTCTACTATATTACAAATTTACGTCAGGTACTTTTTCAAGGAAACTTTCTCTTGCTAGCTGATTTAGGTGTGGAGATAGACAAGTTCTGAAGCAGAAGACCTTTTGGCAGTAGGTGGATACAAGGAGGTAATTATTTACTGCATTTCTTATATTCGACCATGGGCATGGTACGTGTTGAATCACTCTCTTCTTATTAGCCATGAAAATACTCATTCTTCATTGGAGAGTCATTGTGTTCTCTTTTTCTGTGATTTTAGTTTTTCAAAATTGCTTTTCACTAACTAAAAAAGAATATGTTTACAGGCTCCAGGTTGTCTGCCCACTTGTGAGTGGGGTCTTGGGTCAGGTCACTCAGATTCTCACAGGATTCATTACTCACCTACACTGTGGTCAGCAATGTACACCATACGCCGATTGGAGGTAACTATATAGCAGGCTTTTGTCTGCAGTGAAGGGGCAGGAAACCAAAGGTAACAACTACTTCCTGACAAATTCAGCTCCCTCTGTCTCATTGAGTAGATGTTCATTTGATTACTTAAACATAGAGGGGAAAAACAAGTTCCAACCTCTGTAGGCAAGCATCAGCTAAGGCGCCATATGAACCCTTGTGGGGCCACATGTCAGGCCTTGTTTTCACCCAAGTTCATTGAAGTGTAAGAGAAACTTTCTATAGGAAATTTGTAATTGAATATGCTTATTGTCAGAGCACGTAGGGGATTTTGTTAACAATCTCCATGCAAAATGGCAAGGGCAGGGGAAGCAGTCCAAACTGGATTTCCCCTTTATGTTTAGTGTCCTTGAGATCAGAATGAGACCCAGGGCAAACTAGATCATACCTCTTACACTTGCTTGAGTAGAAGATTTTGCATCCACCTGGATGGGGGGCATGGCTGGTCGGGTCTGCATAGCTCAACGTACAGTGTAAAGGCAGCAGGCGTTCTGCTCTCATACCCCTCTAGAAGAGCAGGTAAAATATCTACACCAGGACATAGGGAGACCAAGACTTCATATGAAAGGGAGATGGATAACTATGTGGACATGCCAACGATGTCTGGATCAAGCAGAAGCTAGATATACAAGACAAAAATGTCCAAATTTACAATTCTTTGCAGAGAAAATCAAAGAGCTGGGTGTCAGATGAATGTTACTGTTTGGTTTATGTGCAGAACTTGGCCAGCACTTTGTGGTTACTTCTGCAAAAACTCAAGTAAAGAAAACAAGAAACCAGTAATTCAGGAGAGATGCATAAGATGGCACAAGAGATCTGAATTAACTGGGCAAAGGTCTATACTCCAATTTTTTTATAATTGACACCTTTTATTCTGGCATGTTCCAAACAAATTTAAGGAAGGACAAACATTTTCTGTGGTAGGAAAGGTGTGGAAGGAGATGGAAGGCAAAGAAGAATGGAAAGGGAAAAGGAAGCTACATTGAAAGCTCCTTCCTGTTCAAGATTTATAAATAGAGGGTATGTAGGAATTATACCCCAATCCACTTACTCATCTGTCCTTCTTACATCTATCTATAGAGGAAAGAGACAAAGGGAGACTAAGACCTGCTGCCACACACCATCCTTTGAAAGCCATCCTTTGCTGATTTTAATGCTTCCCAGATGGTTGCTTTAGGAAATTCTATGTGGTGCCTTCAAAATGTAGCATTTCAGTTGTTAGAAGTGGGATGGAAGAAGCAGGGCATTTGGTCTAAGAGCCAATGTCTAAAACTAACAACCCCTTTGTTGTTATGAAGCTATGAGGAGAAGCCAGGAGTCAAGGGGTAAAAGGACACAGCTTTCCTTCTCCTTTAATGCCTGGACTGGGGACACATTTGGTAAAGCCCAGTGGGGAAACATATCTCTGTCAATGTTGTATGGATGAATAGAGAGCTTTTGTTTCAGGATGTCAGTCTAGCACCTTCCATCAGAATTAAGTTCACTCAAAAATTTAAAGCACCCCACCCCCTACAACCTTTCCTACATCCCTGAAGGATTATATTACTGTAATCAAAGTAACTCCAGATAGGAAAGGCCTTGCAGGTTATCCGGTTCATCCTCTGTTAGTGCAGACTTTCTTCCTTCAGCATGGCCATTGCTGTTTTGCTCTGTCTGGTTTCCAGTGTCCCGAGTGAGGGAGCTTCCCGCCCTTCCCTGGGGAGGGCATTCTTGAATCCAGCAGTTCTCACTGCCAGGAAGTCTTCTCTGATACTCATCTTGAGTTTTCCTTCTTTAGCTGTATCCCATTACCACCAGGCCCTGCCTTTGTATGAAGGCTCCATCCCAGTGGCTGCATGCTGCTTCCCACTTTCACGACTAACCCTATTAAAACCACTTCTGTGTTGTTCACTCTCCTTTATACATCCTGTCCTTGGTTCTGGAGACTGCAATGTCACTTTTTGGGATTCACTTTACCATATTTTGTTTGTATACTTCTTCATACGTGAAAACAGAAGCCTAATTTTCATAAGAAAATGGGGTATTACAAAATTTGTTTCTTGAGAAATTTTTGTGCATTTGTAACTTTAGAAATTCTTATTTTACCCCCAAACTAATTATCGAGCTACTGTGTGTTTCCTTAATGGGCTTACACTTCACAGGTCAACTCTGTGATATACTTGACAAATTCAAGTGTGTGCACAAATGGGAGGAAGATAAATTTAAGTAAAGAAAGATACATGTTCTTAAGCAACAAGAAGAAAAGTCAACTTGAAGGGAAGATCCTGCAGAATCATCTGCAGAGTGGCTTTATGAGGTTGTGTGTTGTCAGGGATCCTGAAGTAAATGTCCTTTCTGTCATTAGGAGGAGGTACTCAAGTCTACTTGGTTCATCTCACAGGCTAGGCAGTTGCATGTTGATGACACCCTGAGCTCAAAAAGCAACCAAGACAACTCTGGTTTTATGAGTCTTCCCAGGTCATCCCAGGTGGACTCTAATTGGACAGGTTTTATAGACTGTATCTGATGTGGAGAAAAGTCTCCTTTTGAGGAGAGAGAATGTTAGGAGACAAGACAAGTCTGGCAACATTCTTTTTTTTTTTTTTTTTTTTAAAGATTTTATTTATTTGACAAAGAGAAACACAGCTAGAGAGGGAACACAAGCAGGGGGAGTGAGAGAGGGAGAAGCAGGCTTCCCGCCGAGCAGGGAGCCCAATGTGGGACTCAATCCCCGGTCTCCGGGATCATGACCTGAGCCAAAGGCAGTTGCTTAACCAACTGAGCCACCCAAGCGCCCGTGGCAACATTCTTATTAAAAGTCTAGACTATAGAGGCAAACTGGAAGTGTTCAAATCCTGGCTCTGTTATTTCTGAGTGAACTTGGGCAAGTTACTTAATTTCTCTTATACTCAGTTTTCACATCTATAAAAGGGACTATTAGTCATAGATTATTTTGTAAGATTTTGGTGAGAATTGAGGTAATGCTCATAAATTATACTATAATATTTGGTGTATAGTAGACACTCATAACATGTGCCCTAAATTTACTTAGAACATCTTCTTTAAAGTTGAAAAAGTCTTTGCCAAAATTATGTATAAAGTGCTCATTGCAACATTGATTATAATGATAAAGAAATTAGAAATAACCAACATGTCCAACAATAGGGGATCAAAATATGGAGAATTGTATTAAGAAGCAATTTAAGTGGCGCCTGCATGGCTCAGTTGTTGGGCTTCTGCCTTCGGCTCAGGTCGTGACCCCAGGGTCCTGGGATCAAGCCCCACATCAAGCTCCCAGCTCAGCGGGAAGCCTGCCTCTCCCTCTCCCACTCCCCCTGCTTGCATTTCCTCTCTTGCTCTCTCTCTCTGTGTCAATAAATAGGCAAAATCTTAAAAGAAGAAAGAAGCAATTTAAGTTCATTTAGAAGAAAGGAGTATAAGGCTGTAGAGTGAGATACCAGTTTCATATTTATCCGTATGCTCCATGTAAACATGTAATATATATGCACAAAAAAGACTATAAATGCATCAAATGTTTTTTTAAGTTTTAATTTTAATTCTAGTTAACATACAGTGTTATATTAGTTTCAGGGTACAATGTAGTAATTCAATAATTCCATATATCACCTGGTACTCATCACAAGTACATCCTTAACCCCTATCACCTATTTATTTATTTTTTAATTTAATATAATTTTTTTTTGAGAGAGAGAGAGAGAGAGAGAGAGAGTGAGAGCATGTGCGAGGGTGGGGAGGGGCAGAGGGAGAGAAAATCTTAAGCAGGCTCCATGCCCAGTAAGCCCAATGCAGGGTTTGATCTCATAACCCTGAGATCATGACCCAAGCCAAAACCGAGTCTAATGCTTAACCAACTGAGCCACCCAACACCCCCATCACATATTTAACCCTTCTCCCCACCTTTCTCCCCTCTGGCAACCAGTTTGTTCTCTATAATTATGAGTCTGTTTCTTGCTTTGTCTCTTTCTCCCTCTTTTTACCTTTGCTTCTTTGTATTGTTTCTTAAATTCCACATATGAGTGAAATTACATAGTATTTTTTTTTCCCTAATTGACTTACTCTGCTTAGCCTTATACTCTCCAGCTCCATCCATGTCATCGCAAATGGCATGATTTTATAATCTCTTATGGCTGAATAATATTCCATTTCATGCATATATATATATATATACATATATATACAGATATATATGTATATATATACATGTATATATATATATGTATATATATATACATGTATATATATATATGTATATATACACCACATCTTATTTATCCATTCATCAGTCAATGGACATTTGGACTCCTTCCATAGTTTGGCTATTTTAAATAAGCTTCCATAAACAGAGGGGTGCATGTATCCCCTTAAATTTGTGTTTTTGTGTTTTGGGGTAAATACCTAGTGGTGTGATAGCTGGATTGTAGGGTAGTTTTATTTTAAACTTTTTGAGGACCCTCCAAACTGTTTCCCACATGGCTGCATAAATGCACCAAAATGTTAACAGTGGCTTTCTAAGTGTGGTGTGACTATAGCTGATATTATTAGCAGGTATTAGTTTTATTTTGCCATTTCCAGAGATAGAATGGGGAGACAAAGTCTCTGTGAAATAACCTACATAATTTATGTCTTGAATATGTTTTAGAGCCACAATTCTGCTTAGTCTGTCTTTGCGAAACTCTTCTGCTCCATATTCAGCATCTAGGTATACTTTCATATTCAGCAAAAAGGAGATGTGAAAAATGATGTAATTTGCAAATAGTGTCTTGTAGGCTGTTAAACTATTACCCACTGGAGGTGGGCAGGACAGGCCAGGGTTGCCTCGCAGTTCCTTGCTGGTTCTGTGCCTCTGAGCCCTCCCCAGTCTCTGTTCTTGGCTCATCTGAGTCACCTTCCTGTTCAGACCTTGTCACTCCCTCCACAGAAGAAAGATTATTTGTTGGCTTTCTGAATTTGAATTCTAGTCTTGACACTAAGAGTTTCGTGTCTTTGAAATGGGGACAGAAAGAAGCAGTTTCCTTATTTATAGAGTATTTATAGAGTGTGCCAGGATGCATTTTTCACAGAAGTTAAACTAGAGACCAAGCAGCTGTGTATGGGGGGTTAGTGATGTGCCCTGTCTTCTCACCTCACATCCAGTGCTCTTTTCTCTATGTTTTGCACTTGGCTTCTTGTGGATCAGGTTTTGTTTTTGGGTTTTTTTTGTCTACAAAGGGAGGGAAATAATGAGGGGATTAAGTGAGGTAGCCTACTTGGGAGTGTGCGGAACATGATTCATATCCAATTTGAATGGTGCGATGGTGATCTTGGATGAAGAAGTTGAAGGGGCTGACTTAGAGCCAGGAACAGAACTCAGAATTTCAGGGACCTAATTCCTAGGCTGGTACTGTTTTACCAGTATCCATGCTGCCCATGCACACACATTTGTGCGTGTGTGCTTGCACACACACACACACACACCACTGATATATACTGTAGTTATGTCTGTGAAAGAAAAAAATTTAGAAATGCAGTGTCCTTTCTTTTCAAAGTAATATGTCATTCAGGTCAAAAGGAATTTCTGACCCAGATAAAGTTTTTTCCCCCCTAGTCTATCCTATTTTGTGTTCAGAGTCATATTATTGGAAGATATTTTTAAATGAAAGAATTGACTGATATGATAGATTTATAAATGAAACCATATGCCAAATTACTTCTCATGAGCTACGATTTAAGCTCCTTCTGATGTGTTTTTCAGTCTTTGTCCTGTTTGGCATATTTATCCACATAAACAGAAGGGCTGGGTCTTTTCTAGATTTTGCCAAGTCCTCAGAATATCTGCTGCACGCTCAAAGAAGCTAAAGCCCATTGATATACTTACTGCAGCATCAAAGTCTGTGATGACACCTCTTGGGACGCCTTGCCTTGGGCTACAGTTAGCGGAAGTTTCATGTTCTTATCTCAGAATAGAAGGTATTTGACAGATTATGTTTTGCAAATAGGTTTTTGACATATCTGAGAAGCCATATCTGATAGAGCCTAGAGTGGTGATATTTATATTATGGACAGTATAACTTTCCTTGTTTTTGTTTTGTTTTGTTTTGTTTTGTTTTGTTTTAAATTGTAATCCCTTTTCCTGCCAAGCCCAAAATAGCTGAAGGAGTGCTTCTGGACCCTGCGGTGGGTAAATGCTGCAATATGCTTTGTGTCTGCTCCCCTGACCTTGGAACACAAAGTAGGCTTCTAAAGATTCCACTATTTGCTTCAAGCCTCATGCTGGGCCCCTGCTGTTGACCACATTTTGAATGTTTTTATAATGATTTTTCAACGACTTCCTTGAAAAAAAAAAGGTTCATTTCTGAAATCATCTGTTGATAATTAGGGTGACCAGCTACTTGTCTCCTATTCTAATTCCTAGATCAGGATTTTACCTTCAGTGGTGTTCAAAGTCATCTTTATATCAGAAAAGAGAATAGGTTCCCTGGAAGAGCTGGGAATCAACTTAAACTCTACGGTCTGGAGGGCCTTGGTCCATGCATGGTAAAGTTGCTGATAATGATGAGAATTCAAATGTGTAAAGTGATTTATAGTTACAAAGTGACTCAAGGTTACTAATTTATTGGACAGAAAATCTATTTACCCAACAGAATTTCCTATTAAATTCCTATTAAATCTTGTTTATCCAACAGAATTTCCTAGGAATGTACTATATGCTAGGTACTCAAAATTTAAATATTAGTGAGACACGGTTCTACTCTCACAAAGTTCATAAAGAAGCAAATTATGGTAATTTATTTAGTCATCACAATAACTGGTGGTGTAAAAATTCATTTTTCTTGAATATGTTTATTTAGGCTGTGAGAAGTTAACTTTATATCAGTATTTCCATATTCAGGGGGGCGGCCCTGGTCCCCAAACCTAGTCTTCTTTGCTCCAAACTCTTGCTCTTACCAAAGTGCATGAGCTGTGGACACAGATGCCTACATTCTCCTTCAGAGCTCTGCCACTAGCTAACTGGGAGAGTTTGCAAAAGATCCTTAGTCTCCTTTAGCTTTTCTCTCTCCATCTGTAAAATGAGGAAAAGAGTTCTGCTCGCCTCCTAGCGTGATTGTGAGGATGAAGTAAGATAAGCATGTGAAGCACTTAGCACAGTTACCTGGCACGGAGTCAGTCTCAACAAATGCTCCCTATGATGGGAATATCAAGAAGGATTATGATTCTAGCTACAGCATGAAGCTTCCCCATTGCATATTCTTATCAGATCCTTGAGAAAAATGTCATGTTTACAGAAGTACAGTTGACACAAGGTTATGACAGTTTCCTTTTTTTTTTTTTTGCTAGGGATGATGGCAATGTCTACATTGGATCATTTATTCAATAATGAATATTTACTAAAACACATGTTATATGCCAGACATAGATCTAGGTCTAGGTGTTGGGAGTTAATTTTCTAGGAGCTATTTAATTTTCAGAATAATCTTTTGAGAGATGATTATCCATATTTGCATTTTACATGTGAAGGAAATTAGACTTAGAGAGTTATAAATATATATATAACATACATAACATAACTATACATATATAATATATAACATAAAGTTGTAGTATAATTTTATATAATATTTATATAATATATAATGTGTTATATAAATATTATATAAATATGTATTATAATATTATACTATACAATTTGCCTACAGTCACCTAGTTGGTAAATGGCAGCCAGGATGCTGATTTAGGCCCCCTGCCTCCACGTCCAGTGTGCTGCTTCTATTCCTGTCTGTAACAGGAGTGCTCCTTCCTTCCAAAAATCTGCTTTCCTTTCACTGATGAAGGGATGAAGGTTACCATAGAACATCATGTATGTTAGGAAAATCTAAAATTTTAAGTTACCGTAATTATAATTTATTCAGAAATTTAAAATTTTGTAAAAGGTAACAAGTTAGATGAGAGGTGATTTGGTAGGTTTCCCCCTATTTCCAAGGAGGTCCATTCTATAGAGAGGTAGATATTTATCCTAATGTCACCAGAAAAGAACTCATAACTATTTTGCTCTCTCACAACCAATTTCACTGCACAGAAATCCTTTTTTCTTTCTTTCTTTCTTTTTTTTTTTTTTTTTTTAAGATTTTATTTATTTGACAGAGAGAAGCATAACCAGAGAGGAAACACAAGCAGGGGGAGTGAGAGAGGGAGAAGCAGACTTCCTGCCGAGCAGGGAGCCCAATGTGGAGCTCGATCCTGGGTCTCTGGGAGCATGACCTGAGCCGAAGGCAGTCACTGAATCAACTGAGCCACCCAGGTGCTCCGAAATCCTTTTTTCTAGTCCAGCATAAATATTGAACACAAACTTCAACAGTCACAGACTAATGCGTGGTTTTTTACATAGCACTCAGTACCAGTTATCACTGAATTAAATTCACATTCTAGAAGCAGTGAGATTAAATATCAGCTGAGCGGGCGCCTGGGTGCTCAGTTGGTTCAGCGACTGCCTTCGGCTCAGGTCATGATCCCGGAGACCTGGGACTGAGTCCCACATCGGGCTCCCTGCTCAGCGGGAGGCATGCTTCTCCTTCTCTCACTCCCCCTGCTTGTGTTCCCTCTCTGGCTGTGTTTCTCTCTGTCAAATAAAGAAAATCTTAAAAAAAAACAAACAGCTGAGCTACTCTCTTCTTATAATATTATCATTTATTTACAATACTTGAAGAGGGCTATTTAATCCAGATTAGTGCTCCTTTCTTTTGGTAAATGAACTGTGAATTCCATACCATTTTCTTTTGGGTATTGTTATTACTATACTCTTTTAAATTTATAAATTATTATAATATTTTAAATATTATTTAGACATTATTAACTAAATTATGAATTAATTATAAATAAAATATTATTAAATAATGTTTAATATTTTAAATTTATAAATTATTATAATGTTTAATATTTTAAATTATCAAATTTGAAATTCAGCTCCAGTCACATACCTAAGATGCTTAATTTCAGACTAGGGATTTCAAATAGAATCACTCCCTATCTGGACCTGCACTTTGTCCCTCCTAGCTTGGGGTAGGAGAGTCCTAGAAGCTACTCACAGGGAAACTGTAGGCTTGCCCAATACATTTGGAGTTGGGGGCTTGAGAACCAACAGATACAGTACAGGGTAAACTTTAACACCTCCAAGAATCAGAATCTAACCATAAGATCACCTGGAGCTTAGGCTTGCTACATGATCCATTCATTCATATTTACATTTACCTACTTAAGCTTTTCTACAGGGTACCTCAAAAACCTGTAGCCAATCTACCCACTCACCATTTAGTACTGGCAGTGAGTTCCAGGTAAATGTATTAGGATCATCCTTAATTTCCTGTGGTTGTTTTGAATCTTAAACCTGAATTCTAACCTTCAAAATTAGCTGAATTTAAGTAGCATAGATTTTTTTCTGTTACCCCTTTCACCGATCAGTATTTCGGATTGTCCAGAGAGGCAGACCAGGATGTCAACCAGTGTAAACTGGTCTTTTCCAGCTTCCCCACCTATGGATATGGAGGGGTTGTAATAACATCACAGCTCAGATTTGGTGCTCAGTTCTTCATGTGCTGGTGAACATCTCCTCTTTCTTCCCCTAATGCTTGTTCGAGTCCTGGGGGTGTTACACATGAATTTACTATAATCTCTGTCCCAGCTCTTCCCAGGTTCCGTACCTACTCTACTTGGCATGGTCCCGCATACTCTGAATCCCTAAAGTGCCCAGCTGTGAACTGACTTCTGGTGATGGGAAAGAATGCTGGGTTATATGTGGTGTGAGGAGTCTCAAAGCAACCTGTTCTGTGATCCAAGGTTTCACCTCTCACTCCTCTACTTACAACCCTCTTGCTTTCAGGATTGGGGATAGTGGGTGCTGAGTTAGCAGGGAAACCCAGGGACGGAGCCCTCCTTCCCCTCCAACCCGGCGCCTGCCTCTCGTCTCAGGTTGTGTGCCCCCAGGAGGCACCTCAGGCCACAGGCACATTGCTTCAGAGAGTCTATCCTCACCACTTGGCCTCACATACTCAAATGTACTTGAATCCTGCTTAGACTCCTGCTCTGATCTTGACTACATAGTCCCAAATGGACAATAAACCACTTGTAAATACTTCTAGGGAAAACCACTTTCCTGTAATATCAGCCATCTGAAACTGCTCACATGTGAATGAAATGATAACCTCTGTGGGGACAGAGAAATGGAACTAAGCCATTTCTGAATTTCAGGATGATGAAATAATGACAGCAGAAAGTGGATTATTCTGCATTCAGCATACATGAGACTTCTTCTTAGTGAAATGCCACGTATTGTTACACAGATGAACATAGCAGATAGAGAAGGCTAACCCTATGCTCTGATATCTAATATACCCATAGTCTATACATTTCAAAGGACAATTGAAAATATTAAACGTGGTGTAAAGTAATGGAGGCTGTTTCTCATAAACACTATTTCTCCCTCTCACTTGACTTATTTTGGGAGATGGTCACGAAGAAACATAGACTTGGTACCCTTGTCCATATGGGCTGAGCAGACTGGGATGAGTGTCAGGTTTTTTGGGGAGTGGATGGAAGGGATAGCTGCCCTTGATGAGCAGAGCTGAAAATCACCACTCAGGCAATCACCAGTGAAAGCTCTGGGTGAATGCTCCTAAAATCCAAGTATCCATTTAGAAATTAATTGCATTTGACATTGGAAACACACATCATGGATCTCATGTGGATGGCTTTCCTTTGAGGGCTGCAGCGTTCACTGCTGGGTTGCAGATGTGTTCAGTCCCTTGTAACTGCAAAATGTAATTGGGGTGATCCAAATCTTTACAGTGGGATGATGAGAACCAATCATCAGAAATCAGGAAAAGGAATGAATCTAAAAGTTCCACAGTGTGGGGAGGCTCAGTCAGTTTTCCCCACAGTGTGTAACACAATTAGTCCCAAACACACTCTCACTTTGATGGTAGCCATCAAAGTTACCTGTAGTAATGTGAAGGATTATTCTGGGTTTAAGTGCTGATTTTCTCTGTAAGCCTCCTTTTGGGTACACTAGGTTCATATACTCCTTGCTCCATTTCTTTGCCTTTTCATTTTACTTTTTTTAGAAGTTTATAGGTTCGGTACTTAAGAACTACAAGTTTAATTCTGGGAGTAAAATTGAAATTCAGGGCTTGCTGTTTTGTATATGTTGGTGGACTAGTATTTCTTTTTAAAATTTTTTATTCTTTAAATTATTTATTTATTTATTTATTTTTAAAGATTTTATTTATTTGACAGAGAGAAACACAGCTAGAGAGGAAACAGAAGCAGGGGGAGTGAGAGAGGGAGAAGCAGGCTTCCCACCGAGCAGGGAGCCCAATGTGGGACTCGATCCTGGGTCCCCGGAGTCATGACCTGAGCCGAAGGCAGTCGCTTAACCAACTGAGCCACCCAGGCACCCCTATTTTTAAAATTTTTAAAAAAATTTAATATTTTCCCAGCTGTATGAAGACATAATTGAAATTTTGTGTTTTCCATAACATTTTTGGAATTTTTGGATTGCCGCTTCTCCTTATGTTCACCCTGTGCCATCATATCACCAGAAGAGAAGTGGGAGACTCTTTCCTTTTTACCTGTCATCTTGTCAGAGAGTCTGTGCTATTTCCCCCAAGGCAGCCCAGTATCATTTGACTACTACACCTGTCACCTGGCCACTCTCCTGTTGATTACTATGACATTATTGGACTTCTTATGTGTCTATTTTTGGCTATTTTTCTTAAAAGATTTTATTTATTCATTTTTGAGAGAGAGAAAATGAGAAAGGGAGTATGAGTGGGGGGGGGAGTGGCAGAGGGAAGCAGACTCCCTGCCGAGCAGGGATGTGGGGCTGGATCCCAGGACTCTGGGATCATGACCTGAGCTGAAGGCAGATGCATAACTGACTGAGCCACCCAGGTGCCCTGTTTTTGGCTCTTTTTGCTGAATCTTCATTGCATACTGTGAGCAGGGTTTTTTGGTTAATTTTGAAAATTTGGCAGACTGCAGTGTCAAAATATCTCTGTGTGTTAAATGAAATGAGAAAATTGCTGTAAAGTTTTACTTATTGATCCTGTGTAGGTCTGAAAACTCAGTATTCAGTGTATTTTGGGAAGTTGTGTAAGAGTAAACTCCCTTACCTATCTCTTAGAATGGTCACACT
>PITA01007120.1:54703-94497 GCA_004023965.1 Spilogale gracilis
ACCCTCCATGTTACCCTCCATGCTACCCTCCATGTCACCCTCCATGTTACCCTCCATGCTACCCTCCATGTTACCCTCCATGCTACCCTCCATGCTACCTCCATGCTACACTCCATGTTACCCTCCATGCTACCCATGCTACCCTCCATGCTACTCTCCACACTACCCTCCATGTTACCTCCATGCTACCCTCCATGCTACCCTCCAGGTTACCTCCATGCTACCCTCCATGTTACCCTCCATTCTATCCTCCATGTAACCCTCCATGTTACCTCCATGTTACCCTCCATGTTATCCTCCACGCTACCCTTGAGGACAGTGCATTGGAGCAATGAGCGATTTAGTTATTTGGGCAAAGTAAAATGCTGCATCTATCCATAAACTCTAGTTTCTTTTATATTTGGTGTGACAGAAGATTACACACAAATTTGGTTAGGAATCCAGTCAATAATCCAGTATTAAAATCCTTACAAAATAACAGAAGAAAGAAAGAAAGAGAAAGGAAGAATAAAAGGAAAGAGAGTAGGAGAGAGAGAAGAAGGAAACCCTCCCTCCCTGTCAGCCCCCCAATCCTCAACACCACCAAAGGCTTCCAAAGTTCTAAATTTGCTTTTCATTAAGACAGTGGTTAGACAGCAGCTGTTCAGCCTCTTAAGAGAATACACGATATGGTAATAAACATCATTTCAGAAATATGCTTTTTGTCCACTTTACTAGGAAGCACAGTAATGAACTCTGCATGTTCACTACACTTTTTACTCCAGGCCCTGAATTTAACAAGGGAGGGCTCACTGCAATTGGTTCATTTCCTACCTAGCAAATGGAAATGTTTGTTTTGTCTTTCAATTCCAACCCCCCCTGACTTGAATTCTTTTCTGCAGTACATTGTAAAATGCGCTTTGAAGTTCATGTGTCATCCATTTAGAATAAACACCACAGGTCGGCATGTACTGCTCCTGTCTCCAATTGTGCTTCGTGTCCCAGTTTCTCTGGGGAAGGTTCAAATCTGACAGGACACTTCACTTACGGTATAGAAATCCATGCATAAAGCTGAGTTTGCCAGATGGAGACTGAAATTTTATAGCAGCTTACTTGCTGTTTGTGTAGGAAATTTAATTTATAGGGAAATAGAAGGGTGATGATTTTAATGCAAGCAAATGTCTTGGAAAGTACTTCCTGACTGTGTCCTGCTCTATGCTCAGCTGGCTGTGTCTCACAATTGATGTGGCTCCTCTTTCTCTACAGCACTGGACACTCCTGGGGAAAGTCGAGAGCACACAAATGTGGTTCAGGACTTGGCCTGTGGATGGAGAGGTGTGTGGCAGGGAGATGGGATTGGAATTTAAGAATGTCCACCTGTATTGGGGGAGGACTCTAAGAGCCCACAGAGGCAACTACACTAATGTATGCTAATGTTGAGTCAGTACATTTTAAAAAGTCCTAAGTAACCTATTCCTTAGGAGACTGTCTTCTGTCCTCTGTGAACACAGCACTTTTTAAAAAACATTTCTCTCTTTTTTTTCATTTAATCCTCATCACATTGTTCTGAAGTCGAGACTAATATTTCTATTTTCTAAACAAGAATAGAGCATGGGTTTTGAGGCAGTGATGCTGGGTTCCAATTCCTATTCTGCCATCTTAACTAACATTCCTGTGGATTAAACAAGACAAAACGACCTTATAAATAATAGTAAATAATAATAGGGATAATAACTCAATAAATATTTGTCTCACCCCTCCTTCTCCCTCCCATCTTTACCAGCTGGATTGGTTTGCTTCAGAGAAAGAGATTGACGGTAAGGCTGAAGCTAAACAATATTTATATTGAATAATCACAGTCATAGGCTTTTTTTAAAAAAAGATTTTATTTATTGATTTGAGAGAGAGAGTGTGAGTGGGGGGAATGGCAGACGGAGAGGGAGACGCAGTTTCCCCACTGAGCAGGGAGCCTACCTCAGGGCACGATCCCAGAATCCTGGGGTTCTGGGATCATGACCTGAGCTGAAGAGAGATGCTTCAGCCACTGAGCCACCCAGACACCCCCATAGTCATAGGTTTTTAAAACTTGGCTCTGATTAGAATTGGGGGAGTAGAGAATTGGGCCTGTTAATCATATGGGTGAGATCAGTCACTCAAGAGAAGCAAAATGCAGAGCTCCAACTTATGTGAGGGATATTGTTGAAAATTCTTGAGATATTTATGAATGAGTTGATGAATTACATCAAATGATTAAATTTTCTGTTGTGAATTTAGTTCTATGATCTATTGAACTTTTTGGTCGTGGGCCCCTCATCCATAGTAGAATGGTTTGACCAGTCATTATCTCACTGAAGGAGATTCTGGAAATTGTCTGGAAATTGTCTTGCCACCTCCTTCATTTTACAGACAGAGGGAATGTGACTTGTTCAAGGTCAAGCAGATGAAACTAGACCTGCAATCACATCTCTTTTACTACATGACTTCTTTCTCCTGGATGGGCACACCTTCCGTTACACATTGCAGTGAGATGAAATCATTCTCTGTGTTAAAAAGAAGTGGTTATAATTTGCAATGTGTGGAACTTATCTGGATTCTGGTTCAAACAAACAGCTTTTTAAAAATGATGAGATTCAAGAGATGATTGAGAATTTAAACATAGAACAGATGTTAAAGAATTATGCTTTAATTTTTTATATTTATTTATTTATTTTAAAGATTTTATTTATTTGACAGAGAGAAACACAGCTAGAGAGGGAACACAAGCAGGGGGAGTGAGAGAGGGAGAAGCAGGCTTCCTGAAGAGCTGGATCCTGGGACTCTTTGCTGTGTGGAAGATTTTTATTTTGATGTAGTCTCAATAGTTTATTTCTGATTTTATTTTTCTTGCCTCAGAAGACATATTAGAAAAACGTTGCTACGGCCAATGTCAGAGAAATTACTGCCTTTGCTATCTTCTGGGGTATGTATGATTTCAGGCCTTATATTGGAGTCATCAATCCATTCTGAGTTTTTTTGTGTGTGTATGGTATAAGAAAGTGGCCCAGTTTTATTCTTTTGCCTGCCGCTGTCCAGTTTCCCCAACTCCATTTGTTGAAGAGACTATCTTTTTCCTATTGCATATTCTTGTCTTCTTTGTCAAAAATTAACTGACCATGTAATCATGGGTTTCTTTCTGGGCTCTTTATTCTGTTTCATTGATTTATATACCTATTTTTGTGCCAGTACCATACTGTTTGATTACTATAGCTTTGTAATATAACTTGAAATCTGGGATCTAGGTTTGCTCCTCTTTTTCAAGATTGTTTTGGCTATTTGGGGTTTTTTTGTGGTTCTATAAAAATTTTAAGATTATTTGTTCTATTTCTATGAAAAATGCTGTTGGTATTTTAATAGGGATTGCATTAAATCTGTATGTTGCTTTGGGTAATATCAACATATTAACAGTATTTGTTCTTCTAATCCATGAGCATGAAGTATCTTTCCATTTGTTTTGTCTTGAATTTCTTTCATTAATGTTTTATAGTTTTCAGAGTATAGCCTTTGATGTCCTTTGTTAAGTTTATTCCTAGGTATTTGATTACTTTTGATGCAATTGTAAATGGGATTGTTTCTCAATTTCTCTTTCTGCTGCTTCACTATTAGTGTATAGAAATGCAGCATGTTGGTATAAGTTGATTTTGCATCCTGTGATCTTACTGAAATCATTTATTGGTTCTAGTAGTTTTTTGGTGGAGCCTTTAGGTTTTTCTGTATACAGTAGTATAGTATCCTGTCATCTGCAAATAGTGAAAGTTTTACTTCTTTCTTGCAGATTTGGATGCTTATTTCTCATTCTTGTCTGACTAATCCAATAATCTTAAGGCTTATCTTTTCTTGTTGTATTTTACATATGTATCAAAGTATTCATAAATTCTTTTTGAAATAAGGCAGAATATAAATACTAATATTGCTGCCAGGTTTATGTTTATGCCTACTTCTAAACATATTTTCAGTAACAATTTGGAGGATAAAGTATTTGATATATAGATCACCCCGGCTAACTGCATAATTTAAAATTCAAAAACACAGTAGTGGGAGAGCCAAAATCTGAAGCCAGTGAATGCTGGAATTTGAGAATGAGAATTGCTGAGTTTCTAAATTGAAGTTTTTCTTTCTTTTTTTTTTCCCTAAAGATTTTATTTATTTAACAGAGAAACACAGCCAGAGAGGAAACACAAGCAGGGGGAGTGAGAGAGGGAGAAGCAGGCTTCCTGCCGAGCAGGGAGCCCGATATGGGACTCGATCCCGGGTCTCCGGGATCATGACCTGAGCTGAAGGCAGTCGCTTAACCAACTGAGCCACCCAGGTGCCCCCGAAGTTTTTCTCTTAGTTGGTACTCAGCTCTCCCAGTTTCTTGATATCTTCCCCAGTTCTTATTTAATTTCTACCTTTCTTATGCAATTTTGCCTACTTTTTAAAAAATGTGAGCAGGAAAGTCAAGTATGTCATTATGCTAAGAGATCTCCAGGGAGCTAACAAGATTTGACCCACACATTATTATACAACTTTTCCCACTATTATGGAGTCTGTTAATAGATATTAGCTGAAGTGATTGGCATTCTGAATGTCCAGTTATATATAAATCTGCACATGTGCTAATTTCCAGGTCTTATTTAAATTATAACTTAATTTATATAATGCTGTTTAGAAAAGTGCCTGGCTTATGTTAAGGATGAGTCAACTGAAAAATTACTTTCAAAATCTCATCATTTTAAAATTAGCAGACTTCAAGAAAAGATATGACATACATTTTATTTTTAAAAATGTAACTACAGATAGTTAATACATGGTATCAGTATTAAATTTCCTGATTTTATTTAGTGTACTATAGTTATAAAAGAGCATGTCCTTGCTCTTGGGGAATGCATAATGAAGAGTTAGGGGTAAAAAGATATCATGTCTCCAACTTATTCTTAAATGGTTGAGAGAGAGAGAGAGAGAGAAGAAAACAACAAATGGGAAAAATATAAACAATTTAAACAGTTAGTGTATCTGGATAAAGGTTATATGAATGTTCCTGGTCCAACTTACTCTTTTAGCTTTTATGCACAATTAAAATCACACCAAAATAAAAAAAGATTTCCAAAATAACTAAAGAACTCTTCACCTAAAATGGAGAGATATTTTTAGGACTAATGTTTCCATCTAGAAGGTATTTCCCCTCACCCCCTATGAAATCACTGTTAAAGATTTGCTTCCCTTTTGACAGGCAAGGGAAAGTGTCTGTTAATAGCAGTATAATCTGGTGTTCAGTATTAAGCTTAATTTGGGAATAGAACATGGAAAAAGGATACGCAATATGTCAAGTTTCTGGCATTTCAAGGCCCAATGACTCTTAACGGTGACATCATGATCATCTTATACCAGTTACAGGGATTGTTCTTATTTTACAGATCATCAAGCTGGAAAGCTTCAGCGGATCATTCTAGTGCTTCCTCTCCCACAGAATGGAGTGTTGTGGGAACAACTCTGAAAACAAGCTACTTTCTTCACTGAAGTTGAAGTTGATTGTGCCATTTGTGCTGGGGAGGAGCAAAGGAGCCTCTCCCCACTCCACCACAGCAAAGCTTCCTGGGCAAATTCCAACCCCCGTTTAGGGCTTTACACAAAGGGGGTTTAACAAATGGTTTAACTGCCTGATCTTCTTACCTTTGGGAACATATATTGTGCGAATAAAATCAACAGTTTTCATTGAACATAATAAGCCCTACTCACTTGTTTTTGTGCATTGAGTTATTTTCATGTCCCTGTGCACAGGGGCATGCAGCTGGCAGTTTATGTCAGGGTTGGAATTCTTTGAAAATACATGCAAATGCCTGGAAAAATTAGAGCAGAGTCTCCAACCTCTTGGAGGTTGTATGTTAAATCACGGCGAAAGATTGCTTAGTGTAACTTTGGGTATTTGGGGGGAATAATGATCACTGTCCCTTTCGTAGGAGAAATGAAAGAGAGAAATCATGTGTGGTTCCTCTGGTCAGGTTGCTTGTGATTCTAATGGGGATACAAGATAAACACACCTAAGGCAATAGAAGACCAGATTGGTGGGTTGAAAAGCACTGGTCTTGCTGTTGGTGACCTCACTTGGTCCCTGATTGACTGTGGGTCCTCAGGAAACTTGCTTACTCTCCCTGGTTTGTAGTTCTCTTCCCTGTGCCATGGGACCTCGATCTCCAGAGTCCCTTCTAGCTCTGACTTGTGCCTTCTATAATTACATGATAAAATGCAGTCTTTTTTTTTTTTTTTAAAGATTTTATTTATTTATTTGACAGAGAGAAACACAGCTAGAGAGGGAACACAAGCAGGGGGAGTGAGAGAGGGAGAAGCAGGCTTCCTGCTGAGCAGGAGCCCGATGTGGGGCTCGATCCCGGATCTCCAGGATCATGACCTGAGCCGAAGGCAGTCGCTTAACCAACTGAGCCACCCAGGTGCTCCCAAAATGCAGTCTTTTAAGTAGTCTTTACATTGTTAGAAATTTGTTATATATGTGTCATAATTTTTCCAAAATCTACACTCTTTTACAACATAGGAAATTATTTCTGAGAATTTTATAGTGAAATAAGGGCTGTCTTCTAAAGTTTTTAGCAACCTTTTCTCTAGAAGATGAGAAACTCTTTGGAATCATATTTTTAGCTCATGCTGGCATTTAAGCCCTGAGTCATTCTATTTGAAAACAACATTGTATTTTAAATGCCAGGAGATGAAATATTTATAACATGTATCTACAATGATTATAAGCTATTAATATAACATTAGCACAAATAAAATGAGGTGCATGTTATCACAACCCTAGAGGAAAAAAGGAATTAAAAAGCTCAATTAAGTCAGAAGATCTCATGAGAGGTCCCCATAATTATGATAGTTCTATATTCTCAGAACTTGAGACTGGCAGAGTGGACATGCATGTATGTGCGTGTGTGTGTGTGTGTGTGTGTGTGTGTGTGTGTGATAGCTCCTCATCTCAAAACAAAGAGAGGTAATAAATCATGCCTGCATTATAGTTACTTCTTAGTGTTACAGATGCAAACTTTGGGCTGCTTTCTGCTGATTTTACCGCACAAATAGACCCAATTCAAGAATCTGATCTGTGAAAATCCCTGCTTACAAAACAGGAGGAGCAAAAGGAGAGGAAGAGAGAATATCCCAAGCCAACCACCCACTGAGCATGGAGGCCGACTGGGGGCTCAATCCTCCTACCCCAAGATCATGACCTGAACCAAAATGAAGAGTTGGTCACTCAACAAACTGAGCCACCCAGGTGCCGCTGCATTTCACATATTTTAGTGGACAATTTTCCTCTCCCTTCTAGTGCTGAGATAACCCCAACTGGATTATGAAAACAGTGTCTCATTGTCTTTCTCTTCTACAGACTATGGAAAATCAACTAAACTGGTGACATCTTTTTATATTTCAGCAAAGGTGTCTTTGTCCTCAAATCACAAGTTGGCCATACTCCTCCAGGCATTGAGAACAAGTTCTATGCAGGAAGAGAGCAGAAGGAACTTATTTTGGTTGTCTTTTTACAAGAGGGAGGCTTCCAAAAGACTTTGGTATATTTTATAGGCCAGACTGTCTTATGCTCAGTCCTAGACGCACAGGAGGTTGGGAAACACGTGACTACCCTAAGCAAAATTGGGATTATTTTAGCAAGGAATTAAAGGAAATTTAATACTTAGGTAGGTGCAGTTTGTCATTGGTATGTCTTTCCAAAATTTACCCCAGGTTTTAGTTTGTTTGTTACTTGCCTATAGGATACTTGCCATGTGGATTTTTAAAATTTTTCTTTTTATGAAGTCAAATCTATCAGTCTTTTCTGTTATGTCTTCTGTTTCACTGCATACTTAGAGTGATTAATCAATAAATTAATTAAATCAATTAAATGTTTTACGTTGGGATAATTGTAGATTTGTGTGCAATTGTAGGACATAATATGGGGAGTCCCTGCACATTTTACTCTTTTCCCCAGTGGTAGCATCTTGCAAAATGCTAGGACAATATAACAACCAACATATTGATGTTGATATAGTCTAGCTGGTGAATATTTTCAGCACCACAGATTTTTCATTTTGCTGATTTGTAGCCATACTACTTCTCTTCTACCTCTAATTCCTCCTTAACCCCTGCAACCATAAATCTGTTCTCGATTTCTAGAATGTTTTCATTTGAAGAGTGTTACAGAAATGGAAGCATACATTATGTAATCTTTAGAGAGTGACTTCCAAAAATCTTTTTCTGTACACTTGGGTGGCTCAGTCGGTTACACGGCTGCCTTCTGCTCAGGTCATGATCCCAGAGTCCTGGAATTGAATCCCACATCGGGCTTCCTGCTCAGCAGGAAGTCTGCTTCTCTCTGCCTGCTGTTCTCCCTGCTTGTGCTCACCTCCCTCTGTCTCTCTCAATCTAATAAATAAATAAAATCTTAAAAAAAACTTTTTCTACTCCTCATGAATCTCTGAAGATTCATCCACATTGTTGCATGTATCAAATGTGTTCCTTTGTATACCCATGGTATGGATGTAGCATAGTTTATTTAATGGTTCATCCATTGAAAGACATCTGGCAGAGTGCCTGGGTGACTTGGTTGGTTGTATCTGTCTTCAGCTCAGATCACAGTCCAGGGTCCTGGGATAGAGCCCTGCATTGGGCTCCCTGCTGGATGTAGAACTTTTTTCTCCCTCTCCCTCTGCACTCCGCCGCCGCTCATGTGCACTGGTGCTCTCTCTCTCCCTCTCTTGCTCTCTCTCTATCTCAAATAAATAAAATCTTAAAAAAAAAAAAAAAAAGAAACACATCTGGATTCTTTCCAGTTTGGGAGTATTACAAATAAACCTACTATGAACATTTATTTATGTGCAGGTTTTCTGTGAATGTAAGTTTTCATTTCTCTGAGATAAAGGCCTAGGAATGCAACTGATAAATTGTATTAAGTGCATACATAAGTATTTTTTTTTTAAGCTGTCAAATGGCTGCACTGTGTTATATTTCCACCTCTTAGAATGTATGAGTGGCCAGATTTCTCGACATCCTTGCCAGCATTTGGCGTTGTCACTATTTTTCATTGTAGCCATTCTGATAGATGTATAGTGATAGCTTATAGGGTCTTAATTTACATTTACCTAATGGCTAGTAATGATGAACTTCTTGTGTACTTATTTGCATCTGTCTACCTTCTTTTGATAAAGTACTTGTTCCTGTCCTTTGCCCATTTTCTAATTGAGCCATTAAAAAAAAAAAACCAAAAAACGTTGATTCAGGGCACCTGGGTGGCTCGGTTGATTAAGCATCTGACTCTTTGCTTCCACTCAGGTCATGGTTTCAGTGTTGTGAGATGGAGCCCCAGAGTCTGGCTCAGGGCAGAGTCCTCTTGTCCCTCTCCCTGTGCTCCTTCCCCTCTCTGTCTCTCACAGAAAAATAAAATCTCTTAAAAAACTATAAAAAAATTAAAAATGTTGATTTGTGAGAGCTCTTTATTTTATATACTAGTTCTTTATCTGATATGTGGGTTGCAAATCTTTTCACTTAGCCTGTAGCTATTTTTATCCTCTTAACATTAACAGAGTATTTCGTGGGGCAATAGTTTTTAATTTTGATGAAGTTTGACTTGTTAATTTTTACTTTTAGGGACCTTGCTTTTTGTGTCAAGTTTAAGCACTCTTTAGATACCTTTCTAAATAACAAAGGTTTTCTCCTGTGTTTTTCAATACAAGTTTTATGTTTTAAATTTAAGTCTGTGATCCATTTTGTGTACATTTTTGCATGAAGTGTGAGATTTGAGTTGAGGTTCATGTTCTTGCCTATGGATGTCCAATTGCTCCATCATTTGTTGAAAAAAAAAACAACCAACAATCCTTCCTCCATTGAATTGCTTTTGTACCTTTGTAAGAAATTTGTTGGATGTGTTTTTTAAGCTACTGCCAGCTTGTCTATTCTGTTCCATTGATCTATGTGTCTTTTACTCTACCAAGACCACACTGTTTTGATTAGCTAAATAATCATCTGTAAATTGGTTATACTGATTCCCCATACTTCTTTTTAAAAATTGTTTTTTAGTTCTCTGAATTCCTTTGCCTTCCCATATACAATTTAGAATAATCTTATTTATATTCACAGAATATTCTTGCCTGGCTTGTGATGGAAACTGTTAAAACTGAATTAGTTTTCAGAGAATTGACATCTTAACTACATTGAGTTTTCTAATCCATAAACACATATGTCTTTCTTTTTGTTTGGATATTTTTCCCTGCCCTGGCTTTGTGTAGTTTTTAGTGTATAAGTTCTATACATGTTTTGCTAGATTTATACTTAAATATCTCATTTTTTCTACGCGATTATAAATTATATAAAATAGTATTATACTTTTAACTTCATCATCCATGCACTCACTTCTAGTATATGCAATATAGTTAATTTGTATATGTTTACCTTTTATCTATTAGTTTTAAGATTTGTTTTTTATTTCTTGTGTCTTTGTATACAGAAAATCATGTCCTCTGCAAACAGAGACAATTTGATTTCTTCCTTTCCAACTTGTGTGCCTTTCACTTACTTTTCTTGCCTTATTTAGTGGCTAGAACTTCTAGTACCAGGTTGAATAGATGTGGCTAACCTTGCCTTGTTCAACTGGGAAAGGATTCAGTGTTTCTGCACTAAGTAAAATATTAGTGGTAGGTTGAGTAGATGCTTTTTACTATGTTTAGGAAGTTCTATTCCTAGTTTTCTAGGAATTTTTACCATGAGTAGATGTTGAATTGTATCAGCTGCTGTTTTGCCACCAACAGATGTGAGCATACGATTTATTTATTTACTTTTTGCCTATAGAGGATTACATTGATTTTCAAATATTGAGCAAGCCTTGCTTATATCTCTGGAATAAATCCATTTGCTCATGCTTTACAATTCTCTGTAGATAATGTTGATTTACATTTGATAATATTTTGTTAAGGATTTTTGTGTCTATCTTTTTGAGAGATAATAGTCTGTAGTTCTTTTTTTGTACTGTTTTTGTCCTGAGACTACCTACATCATCCAAAGGAGACCCCTACCTATTAGCAATCATCGCTCATTTCTCCTCCCCTTAGACCCTGACAATGGCTGATCTACTCTCTATCTCTATGGATTTGCCCATTCTGAACATTTCATGTAAACAGAATCATACAATACATGGCCTTTTGTGTCTGGCTCCTTTCACTCTTTATGTATTATTTTCAGCTTTATCCATGGCACAACAAGTGTCCAGGCTGCATTACTTTTTACGACCAAATAAAATTCTGTTGTATGGATAGACCACATTTTGTTTATATATTCATCAGTTGATGGACATTAGGGTTTTTTTCCACTTTTTGCCCATCACAAGTAATATCTGCTATAAACATTCACACACATAAATGTTTTTATGTGAATGCTTATTTTCAGTTTTCTTGGAAATATCCCTATGGTCATATGGTATCTATGCTTAACTTGTTGTGGAACTAACAACAGTTTTCCAAAACAGCTCTCTTTCCATTCTGTTTTATAAAATATTTTTTGCACATTTTGCTTTTGGATTTTAATTGCTTCATTTAAAATATACATTTAAATCTTAGATTTATCTGAATTTTGTTTTGGAAGTAGAGGTGAAATAGGAAAATAAGTAATTTCCTTTTCCCAAAGTGGCTACCTATTCATCTGAGCATAGTCTTTTCATCCCGAGTTTAAAATGTCATATATACTAAATTCTCATGGGTAATTAAAATCCGATTTTTAATTTTATGCATTTTGCTTCATTGAGCTGATTGTCTACCTATTAACCCATACCATATTGTTTTAATTATTTTACTTTTCTTGTGAATTGTGCTTTCCAAAAAAATTCTGACTCTGATCTTACTTCATCCACTCTTCCTGATTTTGGTGAATACATGTGATCTTAGAAATTCTCGGAAGGATTCCCTTCTATGTCTGAAAAACTCAAGTGAGAAAAAATTTCCAGGATGAAAAGAGGATGGCGTCACTTGCTCTGCTGGAGAAGTTATGAAATATGGTGTTAATTTAGGTATCAGTTATTTTTAGCCTGAGCTCTTTCCTTGTGGTTGCCTCATCAAATTACTGTTTAGGTGGTGGGAATCTGGGAAAAGGATGGTACCTTTGGATTTAAACAGTATATCTTACTTTTTTTCTCACTCTGGACATTGGGCTAATAATTCTAAGTTTTGTTTACTTCTACTTCATTTAGATCATGGCCTGAGGGGATTATCTTAATTCAGGGACTCAATGCTCCGTGAATGATAAAACCAACTCTATGAAAAGAAGTGCATACAATTTAATAAACATTGATCTAAATAATAATAATAACAATTTAATAATAGTATTCAGTACTGCTTAGCTGTTACATGCTGACTTGTGTGTAGATTATGCCTGGATTCTGTAAGTATGGTCCCTCTACTCTCTTTTGAGAAGCAATGTGGAGCCACTATTGGTTCTTAAGCAGGCCAATTATTTAATGAAATCACTACATTTTACCACGAAAATCTGACAATTGTACATTAAAGAGATGCAATGGAAGAGATAGCTAGACACAGGGAGGGCTGTTAAAATAGTTATGGGAGCAAAATGCTTTCTGGCCTGGTGGTGGTGGTGGTAGGAAAAACTGATTTGAAGCATAACACAAAAGGAAACTTGAAGGGAGACTCAAAGCAACTTAATGATTTGAATTGTTTGCAAATTGGGTTATAATACTTGGACGTGTTAGCAATGATTTCTTCGAAATTTAACTCTTTTATGACGCCCATGTACCTAAATGTTGCTTAACTCTGTTTTTGCCTGTACTTTATCCGTTTCCAATTTATAATGACCTTTTTCACTGAGGTATGCTGCTGCTTTCACAAAATGTCAAGTTGCCTCATGCTTGTGTGTGTTTTCGTAGTATATATGCTCCTCAAAGGTAGGGATAGTTTTGCTCCTTTCTTTGGATGTTGTGGGATCTAATGCTAGTGTTCTGCCTACAACAAAGTTGTAATAAATATTGTTGACTGATAGAGTGACCTAAAGGGGAAAGAGTGTATAAGACAGGAGAACTGATACAACACAGGAAGATTCAGAAAAATAGGCTGGATTCCCATGTTTCTTTCTGATGACAAAAGTGGAAATAATCAAAGGAGACCCCCTGTGTGAATGGATTCTTCTAGAGCAGACCACCCTGCCATTTAATCAAGTCTGGTCAGTGTCCCAGGGAGATTTTTCGTTAGGCTACAGCCTCGTGCACAGCAGTGGGCCAAGAGCCTCCCACAGTCTTCATTAACACATGGGCAGTGCACACACACACACACACCCCAACTGGTCAAAAAAAAAAAAAAAAAAGGAAAAAAAAGTGACTGAATGAGAAAAAAACTACCCCAAGTAAAAGAGACTGTTTATATGTTTCAATTTCTCAGCATCTGTGGCTGTCATCTGTTTTCAGTTTGGTGATTTTTATTAAGGCAAAGTGGCACATGCTGTCACAGGAACTGCTCACGCTCCCCAGCAGGTCACCGGGTATCCCCTAGTGCGCTGAGACATGATATGTTTTTGCCAGCGGATGAGGTGGAGGGAAAACTCTGCTCAGCATCCATATCTGATTCAACACGGAAACAGACAAGCCATAGGCAGACATGTGAAATGCACTAACAATTACACAATTTAAGAAGTTTGTCTGTTAATTTCACAAATAATTGTTAAGTACTTAGTCGCTCATAGTTATTTTATTTCCCAAAGGAATTTAAGATTGTTAACCTGCTCTCCAGAGAGTAAACTTTGGGCTGTGATCTTCCTTTGTGTTCCATTCACATACCTGGTCTATTCCTCCATGACCCAGTCTGCATTTGGGACCCAGCTGCCTGGATTTGGGAGTATGGCCTACAGTCAGAGAAGAGAAGAAGCCTAACTGGTCCATACTGCAACAAAATCAGTGGTTCTGAGTTTCATTAGCACCAACTAAGTGAACTGACCATGATAATTTGGAAGTGGAGGTTGGCCACTTGATCTTTGGCAAACTCTGGGATTAATTTACATTTTCATATGCTTTGAAGGAATGTCTGGTAGTAGTTGTGACAATATATGTGGCTATCTCACTAGACAATAGTGAAGGAGAAAGTAATGTTGCAAACACATTTTCCTCGAGTAAGAACTGATTGATGTCAGTGACTTTGAGAGTGACCGTGATGTCTGCCCAAGGTTGAGAAAATGAAGAGAAAACAAGATGGGGTCTGAGACTGGAAAGTGCTAGACATTTGGCACTGTCCCCCCTGTGGCCATAAGGCAACAAAATATTTTCAGAAGATGGGCAATGGACAGTTCTAGACAGGCCCTTTAATGATGATGAGTCTGTTCTGGAAGGATGGATTGGCTAGCTTGGCCTGAGTTGCTTCCCCTTTAAATCCAGCCCAAATCCTCTTGTAGGTGTCTGAGAAATAGTGTCATAGCCCTTTCATTGCCACCCTGACAATGAGTTTCATAAGACTTTTGGACTCCAAATGCTGAAGCTCTTCTAGAGACTTCCTCTACTTGGCTCAGATCCTTCAACTAAAGACTGTGACTCCACCGTTTGCTTGATACTCACAGAGACGTACCCAACTTGCCTGTGTGACCCTTCTGTCTTTGTTACTCACCAGCTCATTTAATACAGGCAAAGCCCTCATTTCTCTGTAATTCATGTCCGGGAGGCAGGGAAAGGAATCAGGATTGAAACTCTTGATTGCACATGGTGTGACATAGATAACATAATAAGTGTGTACTGAACAGTCTGCCACGGTCCCCTCTTCAAGGCTGATGAACCTCAGTTAGTTGGAATAATAACTGTTGATGGCCAGGAGCTGCTCTCCTCCCTGGGAATTGTCCTCAGTAGTAGAGAGCTGTCTCTCCCAAGTTTACATCTCCTTTCAAAGCACAGCTTGCAACCAGTGCTTGGCTTCTGTAGGTATCTGTCGTCCTGACCCCCTTGCTTCATTTTGGGATGACTCTGAAAGGCCATCCTAACTTTAGAGCTCATGGTGGAGTCTGCTGAAGCTCACTTGTAACCTTACATTGATAGACTTCTCCCTCTGTCCAGTCCTACCTTTTTCACATCCTGACAGCTATCTTTTTAAAGAACATTCCTCAAAAAATCTGCATGGGACATTTCATTTTCAGAGGCTGTTTCCAGGGAATTCAACTGAAGCTGATACCAGGAATAGTCATAAGAAGTAGACTCCAAGAGAAGAATCATTTGTTGGTTGAATGGCAAGAGGGTCCCGTTACTATTTGAAGATGGAATATATATATATATTCCATATGTATTCATATATGTGTATATGTTATATTGGTGCTAATATTAAACTTTTTCTAGTGGTAAAGTGAATTGAGATGTAGTGGGAGGAGGTATACTGACTGGTATTGAGAAGTATGCTGGAAGTCTAGGGACTTTGGAATTAGGTGACTGTTGCTGAGCACCACTGATTCATCAAAGAGGGATAATGACAGGCTTAGGGTGATTAATTACCAATTCAAAGCAGAATGTGAAAATTAGAGGGCCTTTTTGGCAATATTTAAGGAAATTAATCTCGTACAGTTAAAGGGCAGACTTCCTAGGCAAAAGCAATGAACAACCAGTCCTGAGCAACCTTCACAGGTCAGGTATTTTACTACTCATGTTGCATACATGGCCTGTTTAATCCGCTCTAAGGCGAGTATGATTCCTCCCATGTGACAAAGAAACTGATGCTCAAGAGGAGTGAATCTATCACTTTCCAGTATGCCATATTGCCTCCTCAAAGTCCTCTCATTTCACAATAATGTTACTTTCCTGGCAGCAAGTTATCACCCAGTAACCCACTACTTGCAGTGAGCAGTCCAGGTACCCTGCTCCACTATGGTTAGTGATCTTCAAAGAGGAGGTGCACAGTACTACACCCTAAGTCCAAACTCGTAATGTAAAAAGGAGAAGCAAGACAGTGAGCTGTTCTTCCCAATATCTAACTCTAATAAAGACAATCATAGTGTTAGAAAATCAAACTTTTTTTTGGTGGTGTTGGGGGTGAGGCTTTGGAATGAATACTCCCTAAGTGTTTTGGTTGAACCCAAAGGAATGGTGTAATTACTTACTGCAGCAGATGTTAGCAAAGCCATATGGAAGGATTAACTGCAAGAATCTTAGTTTCAACGTGGTCTTCCCTGGAGAATTCACCAGTTTCTTCCTATTATTTTCACTACATCGAAGTCTGATGGACGATATTTCCCTGAATAATATGAGCCAGAGAGATATTGGACGATCTAAATGGGTTTTTGTTTTGTGACTTCCAGCAGGAAGGGACTGCAGAGAGAGAGGGACAGAGATGGAGACAGAGACAGAGATGACAGAGAGAGGGAGAGACAGAGAAGGGGAAGGAAACAGAGGAAGGGGAAGGAGAGAAAAAGAAATCCAGCAGAGGGGAAAATGTGTCCTCGCCTTCTCTTCCTCACGCCAAATGGGTATGTGCTGCTGCTAGGAGCATTTAGCCCACTCGCACAGTCAGCAACCAAGGCAAGAGAGCCCTGGCCCCAGGCCAGTGGGAGGCAGGCTAAATAGCACACAGGGCTGAGCATGAGGGAGGGGCTGGTGGAAATGGAAAGTACTGGAGGCAAATTGTTGAAGCTAGTGCAGAGATTGGCAGTTGAAGTTTAAGGTCTGAGGAAGGTAAAAAAAAATGAGTGACTACAGATCCTCTTGAAGCTACTATTAGATTTTAAGGTGAATATATTTTGGCACATTTGCTGAAATGAAAAAAGATTTCAGATTATAGGGCTATGCATCTGGGACCTTGTTCTGTTAACCGGACAGCTCTGTTTTTAGTTAAACAGAAGGGTGTGAACTCTGCTTCCCTTTTTCAAGCCTGCTTCCCCTAGTGCCTTTGGATAAGATAGTGATATAACTGGTACAACTTTTCAGGGCAGTGGTTAATTTTGTAATTATGAATGTCTTTTTTTTTTAAGTAAAAACATTTTCACGTATAGCATAATATGAAGCCAACTGATAAAAATGAAGGTATCAGGTTAAATAGTCTCTGGATACTTTAAAATTTTATTTTATTTTTTAATTATTATTATTATTATTTTTAGAAGCGACCTTTGCACTCTTAAGAGTTTTTTTATTTTTTACTTTTTAAAGATCTATTTGTTTATTCATGAGAGACAGAGAGAGAGGCAGAGGGAGAAGCAGGCTCTCCCCAGAGCAGGGAGTTTGACACAAGACTAGATCCCACGACCCTGGGATCATGATTTCAGCCAAAGGCAGACGCTTAACTCTGAGCCACTCAGGAGCCCTACTTTTAAGTTTTGTTATTCTGAGAATATGTATTTCTCCATGTAAGGAAAACAGATAAAATTCTAAAAGCATAACATGCGTAAAGTTATTTCTGAAATATATTAAGCACTTATAACATGTATTCCTTATCCAAAAATTTAACTGTTTCATTTAGAGTATCTCATTGTTTCTTATATGATGTTTGAAGATGTTCACTGATTTAAAAATATTAGTGAAATTAAAATTTTTCTCTGGAAAGTTTAATTGCTTATTAAGTATTTCAAAATATGTATTATATGTTTATATAAATCCTTCTTTCTTGATTTGTTTAGTATCTAGATGAGCACATATGTGGTATTTGGCAACCTTTCCACTGGCAAATTAACCACATGACATTTCTGTGATCAAGGTGGGACTAACACAGGAAAGAACCAGCTCTTACCTCTTGATTCATAGGGCATCAGTCTCATGTTTTTACCACAGGTCGTAACCTTACTGCATAAGGGTTAGAGCTTTTCTGCCCCTGCTTGCTTGCTCATGTCCTTCTTGTCTCACTCAGAGCCTTTGCTTTTAAGAGAAAAGGAAATAGTATAGTGTTAGGACTGACCTTTCAAGAATATATCCATCAGTGCAGTCATTAGCTCTAGTACAGGTCCTTATCGTACTCTCTGACCCCCAGTCTGGCCGTGATCTGATGTGAATAATGTAGTCTCAGGTATTACACTCTGATACTTGCTGCTGAATCCAGCCTACCAGCACATTCAACAATTGCTAGATTTGGCTCCTTGAGAAACTGAATTAGCTCTTTCAGATCAAGACAAGAGTCTACGTATTCCATGGGAGCAGTAATTCAGTCATTTCAGTCATAGTTTTCCTGGTGGCCTAAAAAAGCCAGTACTGCTTCCAGAGGTGCCTGATTTCCTCCCAGGATATAATTTATGTACCAGGGAACCTGATCTGGTGAGTCTTTGTTCTGTGAAGCTCAGAAGCAGGTCAAAAATTGAGAGTTCAGCACATGACCTTGGAATTTGTGGTAAATATGCAAGATGCAAAATGGAAATAATAAAGCCTCCACATTCTGGAAGAGATTTTTTGGGTGCATATATCTTCTTGTTCAGTTTTGCAACCCTTGATCTAGGGAAGAGTTTCTCTAACATGAGGCTGCTACCAGCGTAACAATTCATTCACACAACGTCTTGTGTAACTCGGTCGCCGTGTGACAGTTGCTGAAGAAAGAACTGATGACAACGACCCACCCCCAAAACCTCTTTTACTTCTACATCATCGTCTTTTCCGCGACGCTCATTCTCCTGTCGTGTTTATTTTCAGTTTGTCTAGGGCATGTTAAAGCTTTGGAGTTAAACGTGTATCATTGCTCAAGTGGGGAGCATTCTCATTTCTTACCTTGCCAAAATGACTAACAAAGTACAAATGAGCAGAAGATGAAAAGGTTGTATTTTGTCATCAGGGAGTCCTCCCTCTGGCATCCCCTGCCCCAGGCTGCTCCACTACCGAGCTCTTTCCTTGATTACCCTTGATTTTAATGTTGTGGGGTTTTGTTAGTTAATAGACAGTGTTTTTTGTATTAGGCAGTATAGGGAGGCATGAAAAGAAAGAGAATGTGAGGTCCTTGCTCTCAGAATGCCTGTAATCAAAGGGCTCCATACCCTGTAATCTTTCTCTTTTGAAGATTTTAAGGGTAGTCTCTCAACTGTCCCCCTCTCTTTATGGGTTTGCATTGGGGAACAGTGAGATGATCACATCTTATTTCTCATCAGGAAAATCTGGAAGGACTCAGAGATATTTAAAATATTCATTAGCAGCAGCATGAATCAGGCAGAATCGCATAGGACCCTGGGACTGAGAGTTTGGATAACAGGAAATTTTGATCAGCATGGCACATAAGGAGGAGCTGGTAACTTATTTTAAGTCAGAAAACCCCAAATTAAGCTTTTCTTCATGATATCACTGAGCTGTATGCTGACAGTATGGATTTCTGAGCCAGGTGGTCCTCCACTAGGGGCAGGGAACAGTGTTTAGCAACTTTAACTTTCCCCAACTCCACTGACAAGCTGGGATGCTCCAGCCAGGCAGCTGGGATACTAAGATCCACACATGCAGGACTAGCAGGTGCTGAGGAGGACACTAGGTTAAAGATGTGGTTTTTAGCTGTGTCTCAGGAGTACATAATTCACAGTATATCGATTTCTTGCTCTGTTGGCTAGAGACTGTATGTATGTAAATGTTTTCTCTGCCCGCCTCCACTGCGTTTTTTCCATGGCTTGTGTCTACTTGCTTACTGTCCTCCAGGTAGTGATGCTGTATTTAGGCTTCCAAAAGAAATATTTTTTTCAATCTCCCAGGAAAGTCAAGGGAAGATCTGTATGAGTCTTTGGTTCCCTAATAGAGCCTGGCATGTAGTAGATGCTCAAAAATATACTTGTCGATTAAATCAATGATTAAATAAAATCCAGGGAAAGAAACTAACTCCTGTAGCTCTCGGACAGTCATCTCCTTTAGATGAACAGAAAATCAGTCTCTATTTATTTTCATACTGTGTGTAAGTTTCCTTTTCTTACTGACACGTGCTGGTTAGTGAAGATGCTTGCATTAGTAAGGAGATTGATGAAGGGATGGGGAGCCCTACCATGTTTAGATTTGTTGAATATTGCAAACTGCTTTAGCCAAAAATCCCAGAGCATATTTGGCAAAGTACTTTCTTCTCAGTGTTTTAAGAGCATGTGGATTTAAGATGGAAATTTAATTTGCATGTTCGTTTACACGTAACTCATCAAAACATTTTATGCAGCCCTTTGAAGTGTTCAGAGCCTTGTCAGTCCATTTTGTAGAAACTTTTCAAGTGTTTGTTTCTGGAGTTTTCGTGAAAATCTGTGTTGACTGAGATTAAGCACGGTAGTTACTGGATCCTCTCATTCCCGAATATTTCATATTGATCTAAATCTTGGATTCTATATTCATGAGTTCTGTTACAGTGCCAACCCATTCCTTCATTCTCAATTGATATTGTTCATTAAACTTTATGAAGAGAGGGACGAATAACCAAAACTAAAAGGAATAAAAACACTGTCAACCTTTGATGGCAAAAGCTGAACATGGTCTGTCTTCACTGCCATTGTAATGGAGGGTAAAGGCGAGCAACTCAGACTGGCCTATAGAAGAAGGAACTCCATTTGGTTTGAGAATGACTAGTGTCTTTACTAGTTGATAAAACTTTATATGGCCAGAAAGATTTACTTAGTTTCAGTTAGATCCAGAAAACATTGATTCACTTTTGGCAGAGAGTGATGTGTTTGTACTTGAATTTTGGTTAGAAGGACAGGAGAGGTGGAGTTTAGGCATGCAGAAGAGTGGCTCCCTCTCCTAGACCGGAGGGAATGAGAGGAGAGAAAGGAAAGAAGTAATGTTTTAATGATGGATGCATATTTGTGTATGAGGTTATAATGCTTTCATCTTCTCCCGTTACAGACAACGTGGTTGGTCAATAATTAGAAATCTGAGCATGCTTGAAGTATGAGAAATCTTAAAGAGAATAGTGAGCGTTAAATATATATTGCTATGGGATAAAACATGTATGTAATATCTGATCAAGAAATAGAGGTAACTAGCCCAGAACCAGTAAAAGGTCTTGAATTAGTCATTTGCAGTGACTCTGTTGGCAAGTGGCAAAAAGCCAACTGAGGCTTGAGAAAAAAAAAAAGAATATTTATTAGTCTACATGGTTAGACATCAAAACATGTTGTCAGCAATTTTCAGGCTCTGCCCCCATCTAAATTGCCTTCCTAAAGCAGGTGGTTCTGTGTGGTAGCGGCAGATCCAGACCTACATTTTGTTTGGAAAGATGAGATTAAAGCTTGAGATGCTGAGGTTTATTCAAGCTTTCTGATATGGAACTCTTCTGGGGGATAACATATAACAGAGTATGGCCATGCAAACTGTTCCAGGAAGGTAGAGATGGAAGTACTGTGATTGGAGGAAGCCGGGGACGTGTGAGGCCAGAGCCGGGGAATCTTCACAAAGACATGTTCAAGATGATGTTGGAATTGGGGTAAGAAGGACCACTTTGAACTACATGCCAGTTTTCTATGGACGAAGGGGAATGACTGGGAAGTTTCTAGATGATGATGACAAGAAAAAATGGTTTATATAAATAGATGCTATAAAACAGGTGGTTCTTTTCCTCCCAGAGAAGACAAGGATTAAAGTTGGAGAGGCACTAGGAGTTAGGAGAATACTGATTTTTACGTAATGAAAATTCAAATCCAATTAGTTCAGATGAAAGGGAATTTATTGGTAAATGTGACCAAACTGAGGAAGGAGCATAGGTGGCTGGAGATGCCCCTTGGCGAGTGGAGTCAAGGATGTCCCCACCAATGGCACTGTTTTTCTCTGCCACTCATTCTGAATCTCTTCGTCTTTATACTTCTATTCTGAAAAATGTAACAGCTCATATTTTCCAGCTTTGCCACATGAGAACCCTCCCTCTTTCCTCTGCTCTAATGTGAAAATTTTCAAAGCAGAACTCTGGCATAGCCCAGTCAGATACCCATTGTCGGCTCTAATATTCTGGCCAGTGATGTGGGAGAATGTGATTGGTCCAGTCAGTGTCAAGGGTCCAGCCCTAGACCAATTACTGTGCCTTGGGAGGTGGGACCTGATACTGTTTTCAGATTAAAGCTCAAGTCTTACTATGACCTGTAGGCCTTACTCATCAGATTTCCTGCCAGATCTTCCACTATATCCCCATTACTGCTGCACAAGTCCCCCCGTCGTCCTTCCCTGTTTACGTCATATGTGCCTCTGGATCAACATCTCTGCCTCAGCTATTCCCACAGAAATGCTTTCCTTCCAGATGCCTGTACGATTAAATTCTGTACTTGATTCAGGTCTCAGTTTACATATCACCTCCCAGAGAGGTCTTCACTGACCACTCTATCCAAACAATGCCCCCATCCAACTACTCCTGCCTGTTTCTTCATAACATTTTTACCTCCTGACATCTTTTTTTTTTTTTTTTAAGATTTTTTTTATTTATTTGACACAGAGAGAGATCACAGGCAGGTAGAGAGTGAGGGGGAAGCAAGCTCCCTGCCTAGCAGAGAGCCCGATGTGGGCCTTGATCCTAAGACCCTGAGATCATGACCTGAGCTGAAGGCAGAGGCTTTAACCCACTGAGCCACCCAGGCGCCCTCCTGACATCTTATATACTTATTTATTTTGCGTCCTCAGAGAGAATGGCAGCCCCAGAGGAGTAGGGATTTTTGTTATTTGGTTTATAGCTGTATATTCAGCACCTTGAAAGGTGCCTGGTCCCCTTTGTCTCAAGGTGGGAGAACTCTTGTGAAATTTTTTTTTATTGTTACTTAAATTTTTTTCCCCAGTGTTCCAAGATTCATTCCCCATTCCCCACACCTAGTGCTCTATGCAATAGGTGCCCTCAGTACCCACCACCAGGCTCTCCCATCCCCCCAACCCCCTCCCTCCAAGTCCCTCAGTTTGTTCCTGTGTCCAAAGTCTCTGTTGTTTCATTTCTTTCCCTGGATTACCCTACTTCCCATTTACTTTCCTTCTCCTACTGTCCTCTACATTACCCCTTATGCACCGCAAATAAATGAAACCATGTGATCCTTGACTTTCTCTACTTGGCTTATTTCACTCAGCATAATTTCTTCCAGTCCAGTCCATGTTGCTACAAAAGTTGGATATTCATCCTTTCTGATGGAGGCATAGTATTCCATTGTATATATGTACCACATCTTCTTTATCCATTCATGAAATTTAAACAACAGAAAACATCCAACCACAATCAGTCAAGGACCACATCCTTGTTCAGCTTATAAGAGTTTTCTCACACAGTAAGTCAGGCATAACAGAGTCCCCAGCTGAGGATCTACTTCTAGGAAACTTGACTTAATACATCTAAATTTAAATTACCTATTTATGGGGACACCTGGATGGCATAATTGGAAGAGCATGTGACTCTTGATCTCAGGGTCATGAGTTTGAGCCCCACATTGATGGTAGAGTTTACATAAACAAATAAATAAGCAAGCAAGCAAACAAATAAATAAATAAATATATTTAAAGATTATCAGTTCTATATATTATCAACTGAAAATTTTAAAATAAGTTTTACTTATTTTCTACTCAATAAGTAGGTACACAATGAAATTTCCTAAAATAACTGATGAAGATAAAGCCTCTTTTGAACAGTAAGGTTGCGATATCCTGGTGGAGGGGAGAGAATATGCCAGAAGATGAGCGTGGTGCTGCTCTGTGTAAACAAGTAATCCTACCGTCCCCTCCTCCTGTTTCATGGAGCATGGAAGAGACTGCATAAAAACATCTGTTCTAACTGTGTCTACAGGAAAAGTCCAGTTTAGTTAAGGTTGAGGAGTAAAGGGAATGAGCATTCAATAAAGAGGTAAAGGATATAGAGAAGCTTGTTTATTTCGGTGTGGAGAATCCAGAGGGAAGAGTGGAAAGGTTTGGAAGACCGGAGAGAAGATAGAGGAGAGGAGAGGAAGCAGAGGACAGTATGGAAATGGGACTTCAAAGAGTAGAGACTTCTGGAGAATTTGTATTTGGAGTAATAACAAGGCATGACAGGGAGGAAGTGGTATTCATTCCAAATGGCTTTATTCTGGGCCTCTATGCTTTGGAGTTAGCCTTGCTTGAGATTGAAGTGGGCTCAGAGGGTGGTGAACCAGCAGTGCTGGCCTCCTGTTATCTAGCTTACAGCTTCAAGGAAGGTCTGTGCAGGTTGACTTTCAGGACAGGTGGGCCCACAGTGCTGGGAGGAAATACCAAGAAACCCGACTTTGCATCCAATGTTACTAGATTTTGCCCCATATTTTAAATATAGAAGGTCAAGTGGGAATTAAAAGTATTGTTAACAGTAGCTTAACAGTACTAAACACAAGCAATTTTCAATCCTTCAAATGATGGGATCTTATTACTACAATTTAAATATTCTTTACTTGAAACTTAGAATTTACTTCAGAATGCAAACAAAATTTCTGAAAATTCATGCAAAATTTTGTGTATATGTGTTTTTGTGCCTGTTTGTGGGAGAGGTTCTTGTGGTGATGGTGGTGATGGTGGTGACAGTGGTGACTATTGTGAAGGTGGTGGTGGTGATGATGATGGTGAAGGTGGTGATGGTGGTGACGGTGGTGACTATGGTGAAGGTGGTGGTGGTGATGATGATGGTGAAGGTGGTGATGGTGGTGATGATGATGGTGAAGGTGGTGATGGTGGTGGTGGTGGTGACAGTGGTAACAGTGGTGACGGTGACGGTGGTGATGATGATGGTGAAGGTGGTGATGGCGGTGACGGTGGTGACTGTGGTGAAGGTGGTGGTGGTGATGATGATGGTGAAGGTGGTCATAGAGGTGATGGTGATGATAACAGTGATGTGATTTCCCAATATCTCCTGGTGAAGTGGCACCAGTCAATCCAAGGCAAATGTCTGGAGAGGCTAACAGTGGTCAGCCTTCCTTTCACCACTGGCCGCAGCTGAGGGAAGGGGAGCCCTGGCTGGTGAGGGCAATTTGGGAGAGTCACCAACAGCATTTACTACAACATTTAATGCAGTTCTTTTTAAAAAAAATTATTTATTTGACAGAGAGAGAGAGCACAAGCAGGGGGAGCAGCAGAGGGAGAAGGAGAAGCAGGCTCTTTGCTGAGCAGGGAACCCAATGTGGGGCTTAATCCCAGGACCCTGTGTGTCAAAGGCAGATGCTTAACTGACTGAGCCACCCAGGTGCCCCTTAATGCAGTTCTATCTGTGTTTAACTCTAAACTGTCTCTGAAAAATTTGAAAGTCAATAATGATCAAATATATATTGAGAATGTATTATGTGCAAGATATTTTAAATCTAATAAAAAATAACTTCATAGTAGAAATATGAGTATCATTTGTTAAACTGTTGAAAGTTACTGATCCCATTTTAAGTCATCTTTGCGTGCTGTGCTGACAAAAGCTCTAAGTATTAGAAGAGACTGGTGTGCTTTGATAAAATCAAGCATTTTGGATCTGAAAAATCTCTGGCTTCAATTTGTCTGGGAGAACGGGTCTTAAACTTGAGTATGAATTAGAATCACCTAGTGGGCTTATCAAAGTACAAAGTTCAGTCTTTTCCCACCCTCCCCCCTTTTCTGATTCAGTAGGGTCTGGGGTGGGGCGGAGACTGCTCCCAGATGCTGCTGCTGCTGACCATGCACCTGTATTAGTGCTCCAGGAATCGAGGAGCTCTTATTTCAAGCTACCGAGGACAGTTGAGGCAGTCTCTTCTTAGTTCTACTTGTAGACACACATGCACACACAGAACTGGTGGCAGCTTAATGTGCATTTTCCTCCTTAGTTGTATATGTTTATGGTTATGTCTTTAAGATTGCAAGATTTATCCAGCTGAGCATTGTAGAAGCCACTAGAAAACTGTGAATAATTTTCCGGAGGGTAAAATGAAGATCACAATTAGTGCCATACATGAAATATAATGCAAACCACATATGTTATTCAAAAATTTCCAGTAGGCACATTGAAAAAAAGAAAAAGAAAATGGTGAGATTAATTTAATAATATATTTCATATAATCCAATAGCCCCAAATGTTACCATTTTAGCATGTATAAAACTATTGATTTATTCTGTAGTCTTCCTTTTTGAAACTAGCTCTTGGAAGTCTGGTGTGCAGTGCGTCACAATTTGTACTAGCCACTTCTCAAACGCTCAGTATCCACTTGCAGGCAGTGGCTACCAGAATGAACAGGACAGAAGATGCTCTGCTTTTGTCAGAATCATTTAACTTGTGATCTGGTTAATTCAAAAAGTGTGATTTCTCCCTTTTATTGTCCCAATTCCCTAATTTTCATTTAGTCGGTGGGAATCTGCCCTTTGCGATCTTTACAATGTGCAAGAGTAATAAAGAGGTCCACGAAGGTTGCTGGGGGTGCCAAAGAATCTCTGAGTGTGTGTCCACCTGCAGAATGCAAGGAAGTGGCAGCACTTATTCAGGAAAATGTTACAATTTTGATAAATGTGTCAAGAGCCCCCTGTCACCAAGGACATAATTGCTCCCAATAATTGCAAATATTGAATCAATCCAATGTACCAGGTGGAAGACAAGATCGCCTACACTTTATTTCAGCCATTCCAGCAGCCTGTGGGATAACAAAGCAAGTCTGAGGACTCCATGGCACATGGAAGCAAGCCAATGGAAGCTGTCGAAGGTTGTTTCCAATTACTTTGAGGTTAGCAGAGGTTCAGCCTCATTTCTGACTACAGGCAGGGTGCTAAAACTCATGTAATGCAAATGAAAAAAATAATGAAAACAACTTACATATATATAGAGCTTCCATACAAAATGCTTTCACATGTGCTATTTCCCCTTTGGCTTAGTGTCCGGAATAGGTAGCATTTGTATTCTTTCTCCATTCTACAGATCACTATGGACAATGACTCACCTCTGGTGGCATAGTTACTAGTGCACGAGCCTGGAGTCGAATCAGTGTTCTGATTGTTATCTCATCCCTTGGCACCCAGACACTTCCTGTGAAGTACACACAATTTGGGTGCCTGGGATGTGAGAGAAGGGGAAAGCATGACCTCCAATCATTTTTATAATTAAATGACGTCAAGGAGTTATTTACATATACCTTTTTTCCTTCTGATAAATTGTAAGTGGAAGGACCTTCCAGTGATTTGACTTACCTCTGGAAACTTGAAAAATTCTGGATCTTATGTTCATGCAGATAGTACTCACGTATGTTTAAAAGACCCTATTGGAAAAACCAAACAGCTGAGAAATTATCACTTGGCTTGCCTTTGACATAGCTGACCTACTCCCACTATTTACATAGGCCTCTGCTCCCTATACCCAAGACAGGGAACTTGAATTCGGATCCAGTGTCCCATTTTATTTCCTTAGGTAGACCATATGCAAGAATTGGGAGAAGTTAATCTCCCCTTGAGTGAGACATTTAGACACAGAAGGACGAGGCAGTTCCAAGGGTTCAAATACAAAGATGAGGCCATCACACAGCTTTGTAATGTCCCCGTGGTTGATGGGATAATGTAGAATGCAAGGGAGAAGCAACATTTCTTTAAAAAAATAATTTCTTATTTTGATAAATAGGAGTCCATTCTCAGCTCTGTGCTCAAACTGGGCTTCAATGAGAAACATCTGAGGTAGAAGGTATTTTTTAAAATATGGGTCTGCCCAGGCTTGTCACTCTAAGATTCTGATTTCACTGCTCTAGGGTGAGAGGCTGGCGCTGCTGTCTCAGTTGATTCTAACGTGAGACTGAGTTGACAAACAGTGTAAAGTACACAATTTTTGTAAAGTAAAACGTTAAGTTCTTTTTCTTAAAATTTTTTTTCTTAAATATTTTATTTATTCATTTGACAGAGAGAGTCACAGCAAGAGAGGAACACAATCAGGGGGAGTGGGAGAGGGAGAAGTAGGCTTCTCACTGAGCAGGGAGCCAGATATGGGACCTGATCCCAGGACCCTGGAACCATGACCTGAGCCGAAGGCAGATGCTTAACCACTGAGCCACTCAGGCACCCCCAAAATTTTAAGTTCTTGTCATTTCTTCTCATCCATGCACAGTTTCCAGGATTTCTGGGAAAATCAAACTTCATTTCAAAGGTACAGTTTGAAGTTTAAAAAGAAAAGAAGCTACTTTCTTACTTAGAATGGTCTGCAAATCTGCCTAGAGGGCAAATTTAACAGGAAATAATTGACTCTGGGTTTGGGAAAGACCCTGCAGGACTTTGAGGAGGGACAGGGCTGTGGAGTGGAGCCGGGTAACCAAGTGTTCCCCATTTATAAAAAATTACAGACCTATTTTTAACACATTGGGGTGAACCCATGGAATAAAAAAAACACTGAGAAGGGGTAACCCTCTCGCCCCTGGAGCACATTTTAGTCTTCTCTCTCTTCCCCTCATACTCATTTTCTGCTAACTGGTGACATGAATGGCTAGTAGGAGTTAGGCCATCATATTAGTTCCTATTTTTGTAGGATGGAGCTTTATACTCTTGGTCCAGTTTTGGATAAATGACAGATTAATCAAGACCTGAATTGAATTCCCACCTCTTCTCTTCCATGCTGTGTGTCAACAAGCTAGTTATTTAATCTGGAGTCATCGGTGTCCTCATCTATCAAATGGGAACAATATTTATATCATTTGGTTTCTGTGAAGATTAAATTAAATTATAGACATAGACTGTTTAACACTGAGTAGGGAGTCTTGCATTTAATGAAGTATCAATAATGAGCAGCTATTACTATTCCCCTTTTAATTGTGATCCTTCTCCTTACAGTAAATCAGTATACAGCAGACAGATGCTCCATCTTCTTGGTTTCTCCTAGTCCTTCTTCCACCTGACTTCTCTTGAAGAAACCTGCAACAGGATCTCTCCATGTGCACCAACCCTCTCCCTGTCCCTACCAAATTTTTGCCTTTTTTTTTTTTTTTTATGGCTCTGTTTCTTCTGAGGGTCAATGTTGTTTAAGGGAAAAACTGTCCATTAGAGCAATTTTCTTACTTGACCTCATTTTTCTCTATTTAAAACCCAATGTTGGTTTGTATTGTTGACTGAGTTTTTCCATTCCTTATCACCAGTTTTGGCAAAAGTCATTGGGACCTGCCCAGTGAATCACACATGTCCCTCTTTCCATTTCAAGACTTTTATACAGCAGTCAGCTGGTAAAACTGATTTCTTGCCCTTAAGAATGACCTTTCTTATTCAATTTTCAAATACATTATTTACACCAGCCTCTTCCGCCACCGCCAGCCACATTCTTTTCCTCATCTCAAAACCAACTTCCTTAGTAAGAATTGCCACATAAGGCTACATTATGTAGCGCTTTTGCATTTCTGGGGGCAAACTATGAATGCAGACTAAGATGTGAAGGATTCTCCCTAGAAGTTTGCTGTGACTGTTCTAAAACCATGTAACTGTCTGCCTTTAATATTCCTCCCCGACTTACTTTCATGGATTTATTAAGAGCCCTCATTTTCCAAAGTGGTTGTACCACTTGACATTCTCACCAAGACAGGTGTATGAGAGTTCCAGTTCCTTCACATCCTCCCTAAGACTTGCTATAATCAGTTTTTCTAATTTTAGCTCTTTTATTTTTATCTTAACTTAATTTAATTTTTTTTTTGAGAGAGAAAGATTGACTGAGTTGTGGGGGGAGGGGCAAAGGGAGAGGGAGAGAGACTCTCTAGGAGACTCACTGCACAGCTCAGAGCCTGAAACAGAGCTTGATCTTGTGCCCCTGAGATCATGACCTGAGGTGAAGCCAAAAGTCAAAAGCTTAACCAAGTAAGCCACCCAGGTGCTCCTAATTTTAGGTCTTCTGTTATGTACATACCTCAATAATGGTTTTAATATACATTTCTTCAAAGACTAATGATGCTAAGCATCTTTTCTTCTGCTTATTTGCTATTTATAAATCTTCAGTGAAGTGTCTATTCTGATCTTTTGCCCATTTAAAAAATTAGACTGTTTTCTTAGTATTGACTTTTAAGATATACACATATAGTCATTATATGTGTATATACATAATATATATATTTTTAAATTTTGATAATGTGAAAGTGTAAATTCCTCAGAACAGGGAAGTCCCTTGAGAACACAAGACACATATAATATGTAAATGCAAGGCATCCAGTTGAAATTCAAGTGCTTGATGGATACTTCTTAAGCATTTCATGGTGGTAAGGACCAGTCCACATGTCTCTGTCACACATTTGGAGACCATGCTACACAGAGTCAAATACTTTATAACAGTAAGACCTAATCCTATTTAAAGAGTTCCATATGCATAGCATACGTTACACAATTTGCCACAGAAGTACTTTCAAAGTTTTTTTAGAGAATGAAAATTTGGTAGTTTCCCCCAGTGGTTAAACCAGGAAGCATTTGCTTCTAAATTATTAGCAATCTGCTTGGAGTACCAGTTTAGTATTTCCAGTGGACTGTCTTTGTAGATAATTTTAAGAATAAATGAACAATTTTAAAGGAACTAGTGTCTGCTTACCAAATGCAGAATGTGTCAGTGGGTTACATTGCCAAAGGGCAGAACCATGGTTTCTGAAAATAACTTTAAGAAGTTCAGACCAGTTGGCAAGCCAAACCGAATTATCTTACAAAGAACAGTGTTCTTTGGGATAAATATCATTTGAAAAGTGAATACGAATAATATATTAAACCTGTCATAGTAGCTCTGCTCTCTTCTCTGGTTGACTCATGTGCAAGTTGGTAGCAGCAACTCTGAGAAAAGATTATTCTATTGGGTCGAATGATACCCCATGCAGCATTGTGGCATACAATGCTAGTCCTTTTAATTTGAGCTTAATTTCATTTTTAGATTTAATGGACAATTGCCAGTGGGTCACTAGGACCTTGATGGATTCCCTCGTTCTTCCTGACTCTTCTGGTGGGCTGTCAGCTAACCAAACCCAGAACTTCCACTTAACTGAACCGCCCAAGGAGATGCCTCAGTTCTGTTTTATCCCCTGACTCTGATGTCTCACATCCAGACATCTTTCTGGTTGCAATTTTCAGTCTGTTTCCTTTTGTCTCATTCTGAGAGCTCAGCCCTTTCATTCTACCTGAACAGGGTAGCTTCATGTAGGAATTTTTTTTAACTTTGTTAACCACATGATTGAAGGTTCTACCCACTTTATGAAAAGGGATTGTATCTTTGACGTGCTCTTATTTTCATGATAGGATTTACATAGGGGATTCTCTGTTTTTTTTTTTTTGTTTTTTTTTTTCTGTTGTTTGAATGTTAAATTAAATGACCAGAATCTTATAATAATCACCATCACCTCCTGGCAATTCATAGAGTGTTTGTAAGTCCCAGCACTTTTCATATATTATCTTTAATCTTGAACTAATTTTCTAAGAGAGGTCTTAATTTACTCATTTTACAGATGAGAAAAATAAGTTATCCGCCCAAGATCACAGAGCCAGTAAGTCTCAGAGTTTATTATTGTAATTACCGGCAGCAGCAATGATTTTTTTTTTTTTTTTTTTTTTACTTGTGAAAGCTTTGTGCTAGAATTTGGGGGAAAAAATGACACGCCTGGGAAGATGGTGTACCTGAATTCATTTACAGCTTTGAAAAGATATGAAATGAAGACTAAGGGCTGTACGGTCATGGGAAGCTTCTACAATCTCTTGACCAATCAAATATTTTGACATCTATGATCACCCATTTTTTTTCCAATTGGTAAAGAGAGAAAAAGTCTGTTTATTTACATACATAGATTTCCAAAGTGTACTTTGGATCTTTTATCTTCTGGAGGGAACGAGTATTTTTTTTTCTTCTAATTAGTTCTTAAGTTGATTGAAAAAAATTTACTAGTTTACAAATTTCACAAGCATGTATTATTTCATGTACAAGCATTAGAAAATGGCCATTTAAAAGATTTATATTCAGTCACCCCATTCAGATACAAATAAAGAAAGCAGAATTACCCTCCTAAACCTAAAGGTAGGCTTCCAGTGAAGTGTATTTCAGAACTCGGAAAGGACAAAGCTGTTAGAAGACAGACATCATTGTTTGTGGCCATTGACAAGGTTAGATCCTGGAGTCTTGCAGTCCTGAAGAAAGGACATCAGAACTCTAAGAGTTCCCTCAGAACACTTTTGTTACGCAGTTTCTTCCTCTATCCCTTTTTCCACTCTCTGGAGATCTGACTGGTTATTTAAATGATTTCTTCATGATAATCCTTAGGTCCTGGTTCTGATCAGCAAACTGGATGTTTGTTTCATTTTTCAGATATTCCCTTAATTGGTTCCTGGTTCCCGGTCTCCATATTTTGCATTTTTTCTTAAAAGAACAGCATCTGCCATACACTATATCAATTCCATAATTGATCCAAGACCTTTAATATTTGATTAGTCTTCTGAAAACAATGCGAGTGTCATTTGCTCTCTTAAAAAAGTTGGTTTCTCGGGTGCCTGGGTGGCTCAGTTAAACCCTCTGTCTTCAGCTCAGGTCATGATCCCAGTGTCCTGGGATCGAGGCCTGCATCAGGCTCTCTGCTCAGCAGGAAGCCTGCTTCCTCCCCTCTCTCTGCCTACCTCTCTGCCAGATTGTGATCTCTCTGTGTGTCAAATAAATAAAATCTTTAAAAAAAAGAGTTGGTTTCTCTGGATGTCTGTATGCACTCCAATGCAGCTAAAATATTCAAATTTGTGACGCCCACAAACGGGCACATCATCTGAACAAATAAGTACTCATTCATATGCATGCGATCCTTTTGTGAAAATTCAGTGGCCAAAATACAACATTTACAAATTCTAATTCCCCAAAGTGGAGGATTTATAGATGTAAGAGTTGACAATTTCAGTCCTTTACATGTGCTTCTTTGTGATTCCGTTCAAAAGTATATCCTGTCTGGGTGTAAGTTCTCTAAAAATAAATGATTAGCATAAAAAAGAGTTAAACTAAGTCCATGAAAATATGTTTAATTAAGAGTAACTAACTGGCATGCTCATTGACTTTTGATACATAGAGGAGAAAGTAGGCTTTATTAATGGAAATTGATATAGCATCAGAATTGTAGAATAAGAAGACATTTTTGAGGGGCAACTGGGTGACTCAGTTGGTTAAGCGTCTGACTCTTGGTTTCAGCTCAAGTCATGATCTCAGGGTTGTGAGATTAAGTCCTGTATTGGCTCTGCACTCAGTGGGGAGTCTGTTTGGGATTCTCTCTGTCCCCCTCCTGCTGTGCTCTCTCCCTCTGTCCCCCTCCTGCTGTGCTCTCTCACTCTCTAAAAAATAAACAAGTCTTTAAAAAATAAGACATTTTTGAGCATTGGTTTCCATTCTTGTTTTTCAAAGAAATTTAGTGTCTTGTTATTTCTCTGTCTTTGGCTGGGAATGGAATAGACTTGTCCAAGTTTATAGAGTTATTAGTATCAGAGCTGAAATTAGACCAAGTTCTCCAGACTCTTTAGTCATCAGGCTGCTTTACCACCTAAACATTTACATGGATTTATTTGGTAAATGTGTTATCATAGGTATAAGCAGAGGCGTGGTGATGGGAATGAGCACAGATGAGTGATGAATAGTGGGGTAAGGGGGGGTGTATTTTTTTCCTGTTCTTCTTCTTATAGAAAATTTTCGAACTCAGAGAGGTCTCCTTGACTATGTTTGGAAAATTGGATGATGAAACATCATGAGCATGAGTGAGGTTTGTGTAAAAGTTATGTAGGTTCAAGTATCTCCTCAAATTGAAATCTTATTAGTTTTCTTGAAAAGTAGACTGGCGTTTGAGAGGTTTTCTAATAATTCGTTTTTCTGGTGCTGATGTAAGAGGAAGCCAAAGTGAGCTTACGCTGAAAAAACTGGTGAAAAGAAAATATTTTTCTAACAAAGTAATCTTTTGCCTAATCAAAAAAAAAAGTTTTGGTAGGGAGGAAAACGGTTGTCAAAACAGGTGTGAATCTTGAGATGACACTCCACGGTCTCTCAACTCCAGGTTTAAATGCAAATTTCAGCAATCACTTAAAAAGCAATAGCTTTAAATGCACAATTTATTTATTTATTTTAAAAGGTTTATTTATTTGAGAGAGATTGCACATCTGTGCAAGGGGGGAGGAGAAAGGAGTAGAGGGAGAGGGAGAAAGAGAACCCTCAAGTAGATTCCCCACCCAGCATGGATCAGGCCCTGAGCCAAAACCAAGAATCAAGTGTCAGCTGCTCAACTGACTGGCCACCCAGGTGTCCTTAAATGCACAATTTAAATTCCACGTATATGGAGACTTCAGATTTTTCTGAATCTTCTTCTCTAGCATTGTCTTCCATGCATTCTTAATCTTTCTTTAGCCTCCTCTTCAGGCCCAATGTATTGGAAGTTCACCAACCTCACAGGTCATGTTCAGAGATAGCAGCTATGAGAGGCAAAAATACCAGGCCTTCAGCTTTGTCCAAGTTCAAGTGAACACGAGATCACAAACACGAGATCACGTGAACAAGAGTGGGCGCGAGGTGTTTGTAGACACAGCATACAGGGCAGGTCTGTGGAGTTTTCCAAGTAGTTCCTTTGGGTTGATTTTATGTCTATGAACGCATGGTTTGTCTTTTTTTTAAAGCAAGCATAAAATAATAAGACCATGTTTCAGGGCATTAAGTAGATAAATTGAGGAAAAAATTTTAACCAAAAATAATTATGCCTCATTTAGATCTCATGAGCTATTGCTATTTGACAAAACAACTGCAGTTTTAAGTAACGGCCAAGTGAGAGCTAAACACACTTTCCATGTAGGAGTTGATTATAAATACTGACCTATTGCTCTAAGTAGCATATTAGCCAATCATTCCTTTGATGAAAAAACACATACATAAAATCCTTTTAAAACCCCTATGGTGCGTGAATGTGTGTGTGTGTGTGGGGGGGTGGTAAGATTGAGGGAATGAGGGGTGCCGTGTGTATATGCCTGTATTTAGGGGGTGACTGGACAGGGTCATGGAAAAGCCTTACTATATAGGCAGTCTGTGTTCTAGTGACAACAATATTTTGAATATTCCAATATGCAAATTGGTGAATCTCAAATAAATTCATGTTGTAACAGGGCTCCTAAAAAACATTTTAACATAATTTTAAGAGGCTGAGTTGATTGATAAACTGTCATGATTAGTATAGTTATCAGATGTAATATAGAACATGCAGTTAAATTTGAATTTCAGATAAACAGCAAGTAAATTCTTAGCATAATTTAACCTCAAAGACGGCACAGCATATATTTAGATGAAAAATGTATCATTTTTTTAGCTGAAATTCAGGTTTAATTGGGTGACCTGAGTCTTTATTTGTTAAATCTGGTAAGCTAATAACTAAGCAAATATATGGAAGTCATGCCTTCAAAATTATTTAGTACAGCCTAGCTGGAATGTGCTATTTCAATATAAAGGAGCTGTTTCGTCAACGCTTGAGAAAGTTACTATGTGGCAGTTGCGTCAATACCAAAAGCTCATGTGCTTGATTTTTGCCTCTTTCCTGTTTTATTTTATTGAACAATCCTGCTCCAAAGCTCTTGCAGTTATATACAATCACTTTGAGGGAGGATGCCACATTTTAGCTTTTCTCTTATCCTTGAAGACGAAAGCTTTGAAAAATTAGGACCATGTTGGAGTCCCAGATACATAAAGTATGCTCTCCAGCAAAATGCAATGTATTGTTTCAAGCTGATTTCCCCCCTTTTCCTTGGGAGAGAAGTACAGCATCTTAAACTAAAGCACACTTCAGCCGTCCCCCTTTAGCTCTCTGGGTGCAGCAGCCACAACACAGGGCTTTCATCTGGGCTTCAAAGTGTGGCAGAAGGAGTTGGGGGGAGGGGAGTGGGGAAGCAAAAGGAGGGCCAGTTGAATGCAAAAAAGGAAACAAACAAACAAAAACGAAAAACGGAATGGGGTGTGTAGAAGAAGTCTCTTATCTCTCAAGGATCATAGCTCTATGGCCTGACCAGGCTTCAAGATGCAAAACCCCTCACAGGTTTCCCCTGTTGTGTGTGTGTGTGGTGTTTTTTTTTTTTTTTTTTTTTTTTTTTGGTTGTTCCTGCCACTTCCCATGCTGGGAAGATTCTTGTCATCCCTCACATATTTTATCCACAGAAAAGGCTGCCCTGCCCTGGGCTTGGTGATTGAGGCTGTGCCCCTGGTGTGCCACTCTATCACTGGTTCCCAAGGCTGTCTAGCCTGGGAAAAGCTGCATGGACACGTTCCAAAATCAGCATTACATGCATCATTGTTCTTACCCTCCCTGATTAGAGTGCACACAATGAAAACAACAGCAACAGCCTCGTTTTCTAGCCCTCCTCCCCACAAGGCAGTTCTTAGTCTGTTTTTCTTTCTTTGGGTCTTCCTGCAAGTTAACCGCTTCCGTGCTGGGAGACTCCCAGACCTCAGGATGACTGCCCTGCCAAGTTGCTTTGTGCTTCTGGAAGGTCACTCACAGCTCTTGGGCGGTGCAGGGAGTCAGGCAGGCTTGCCCTTCTTCTGAAATCTAGGCAAGGCAGCCCCAGGGCAAAAGTCCAAAGCTGTGTGTGGTGCTGCGGGGGTCCGCTGTGGGCAGGCATTCCAGGACAGCTCCTCACAGCCCTGAGGTTGGTGAGGCACTCTGCGTTTCTCATCTGTAAAGTGGGGGCAGATGGAAAGAGGTGGAATGGGGGTCCTGGTGTTTTAACTCTTGAAGCCACAAAGTCTTTCTGCATGAAACCTGTTGGGTTTAGTTGTTGAGTCTCAATTATCCATAGGAAACTCTTCTCAACCTTCTTTGGAACTTTTGAATAAAATCTTTTTTTTTTTTTTTTTTTTTTTTTTAAAGATTTTATTTATTTATTTGACAGAGAGAAACACAGCGAGAGAGGGAACACAAGCAGGGGGAGCGAGAGAGGGAGAAGCAGGCCTCCCGCCGAGCAGGGAGCCCGATGTGGGGCTCGATCCCGGGTCTCCGGGATCATGACCCGAGCCGAAGGCAGTCGCTCAACCAACTGAGCCACTCAGGCGCCCCTGAATAAAATCTTTATAACCATTTGCAAGCATGTGGGAATATTGGGTGGGGAATGTCAATTTTTACTTTAAGCTTTGGAGCAAATCCAAGGCCTATTATAATAAGTACTAAAATGAAAATTCTGTTACAAAGAAAAAAAAAAAAGAAAAGCCCTCCGATACGCAGCTTGAGACTTCTTTATTTTAAATAGTGAAGGATACATGACATTCCACTATAACTGAAGAATTTGAATGTTCTTCTGGATTATAGTGTAACACAATTGGTCTGACTTTTATTAAGAGGGGATGACAGGGCTATGTGAGGCTGTGTGAGTGTGTGATCGGCTATTCAAGGCTGTAACACAAGCTGTTTACAGATGGCATTGAGCCCTTCCACACACCCGGGAGTCCCAGCCCTGGGGTGGAAGGACCGATGTTACTGGCTGTGTTTCTGGTATCTGTCCTGAGACCAGGCATTTCATATGTGTATGGTCTGCATGGGGATTTGGTCATGAACTTGCCTTCAGCCCAGTCAGGAAATGAAAGGCTGAGGTTTACTTTTGAGCCACTATCCTTGACTTTTAAGTACTTTTAGGATATAAAACAAGTAGAGAACAACCTGAAGCATTGTAAATTTTTAGAATGCGGTGCTTTGGGTGCTGTGCAAAGGTTTCCTCTGGCTGACACACATGTCATTTTCTTGCTACTTAAATAAAGAACCACAGGGTTGTCTTTTATTGACCTATGCAAGTGAAGAGGTTTCTTTCCTCTTCCTTCTCCCTCTCTTCCTTCTTCCACATGAGGCCAGATGCATGATGGCTGTAATTGACATAATACTATTAGCCAATTTCTTTTAAATGGCATCTTGGGGACCACACATCACATCCATTTCCAAGAAGTTTAATTGTTGGTCAATTATTTGTCTCCCCGCAAGTACCTACACAAAGTGTCTCAAAAACAAACAAATAAGTGAAAAAAACTCCAAATCAAAACCCATATGGTGTCACTTGCCCAAGATATGATTTTGCTTGCCAAGCATAAAAAAACTCAAACTGAAAATTGAGATAGAGAATCATAGTGTGATGCTTGAGACAAGAATAGACCAGTTTGTCTAAGAGAAGCTGAACTGGTTTTAGTTTTCAAGGCTATATGTCCTCTTTATAAGGAAAGCTTATTTCTTGGGACTCAGGATACAGCCAGGGAGGAGATGCAACACTATGTCGTCTTACAGACTTTTCTCTACTCCCAAACACTCCGAATATCAATGTTTGTTGGGATGAAGTTTGACTATTTACAATATTACATTATATCACTAGCATTTTTTTCCTGGAAATAGAACTGCTTACTGGCACTTTTGGTAGTATGTCAAGTTCACTCTACTTGAGTACATAGGCAAGCTACCTTGGTGCAGAGATCTTCCTTGTCCATAGCCCCAGCTTATCCTGAATGGTTCTTGATGTGGGAAACAAAGGCAGAAGAAAGAATGTTAAATTTCCTCACTACCTACAGGCCATTGATGAGTCCTTGAAACAGGCAGAGAGACATTCCTTTAGGAACGCAACTTTCTCCATGTTAATTCTTTGCTAAGGGCAAAAGGCAATCTTAGCTTGACCCCCAGGATCCTGTAAGTCTACTTTGACATATAAAAATTCCTTTGGAAACTTCCTTTGTCTCTACCCTCCAGGATACATGTTGGCAAACATCATCCAAGCATATGACCCACCAATATACATCTGAAGCATCTCGTGACTGAGTTTTTACTAAATGGTAATAAATGACATTTTTCCAACAATAGCTAGTTCCCTCAGGATCCTGGAGACCTTATTTTCAAAATACCTGAGAAGCTTACACTATCCCTAACCCCCTGCCAAGTTGAAAGTATATAATGGGCAAAGACATCTCAAGAATTCTTTCTTGGCTTTAAACCCTAACATCTTTCCTATATCAGTTCTCCCCAGAGAGGAGCTGTTGAAGCCACTAATGGAGCAGAATGTGAGCGAGAGGGCAGGATTTGGAACTGGAAATCTTGTAATTTGACTTCGGCTCCATCACTCGGTAGCTTTGGGACAGTCAACCACTTCTTCACTGTTTCTACCTCTAAGAAGTTATGTGAAGATTATATGAGATAATGGATGAAATGCTTTGTAAGGTGTGCTTAAATTTTAGTTGTTAAAACCTTATTGTGTAAAATGAGACTTATCATTGAACCAAAAAGCATTTACAGTGTGTAATGCTTAGAGAGTCATATTATATTTTTTAAATGTAGCTCTGCTTTAGGCAATTTCTTTGAAGCTATTTGAGACAGAGTTTTCTACACACAGAGATATACATACACAAAATGCTTAAACTTGAACAATAACTGCATTAGTTTCCTAGCGCTGCTATACAAAGTACTGCAAACAGGTGGCTTAAGACAACAGAAATATATTCTGTCATAGTTGTTAAGGCTAAGAGCTAAACTCAAAATGCTGGCAGAATCATGTTTCCTCTGAGATTCTGGGTAGAATCTTCCTGGCTCATTCCTAACCTGTGGTGGTCGCCATCAGTCTTGGGCCTTTGTTGGCTTGCAGTGAGATAACTTCAATCTTGGTTTCCATGTTCACATGGCATTCTCCCTGTGTGAATGGACACCCATAATATTGGATTAGGGCCCACTCTGATGACCTCATCTTGATTATATGTAAAGAGACTCTATTTCTTTTCTCTCTCTCTCTTTTTTTTAATTGTTAGTTAAGTTTTTTTTTTTTCCAGTGTTCCAAAATTCATTCCCCATTCCCCACACCCAGTGCTCCACGCTTTAGGTGTCCCCAGTACCCACCACCAGGCTCTCCCATCCCTCCATCCCCCTCCCTCCAAGTCCCTCAGTTTGTTTCTGTGTCCAAAGTCTCTGTTGTTTCATTTCTTTCCCTGGATTACCCTAGTTCCCCTTTACTTTCCTTCACCCACTGTCCTCCAGGTTACCCCTCATGCACC